>JBBPBX010040781.1:0-29198 GCA_038048925.1 Garcialebias charrua
TCCACTTGAAAGAATAGCATATTTACTATAAAATGGCTTTAGACCTTATAGCTTGAGGCTTAACACTCCAAGAGACCTTTATCCATTGTAAATTATTGTTTTTTATGTTGGTAGTTGCATAATGTTGGAGGTCATTTGGGGCGTGCAGACTTTGCACACTTTTGTGCGTGCTGTGTTTGGGTTCTTCTGCAAGTGCTCCAAATTTATCCAGTCTAAAGTCTTTCTTGTTAATTAGTTGTTTTTAAATGAACACTTGAGAGAATCTGATGGTTCTTCTCTGCGCCAAATAAAATGCTATTCTGAACTAAATCTGAAACATCCATCCATCATCTTTACCCGCTTCTTCCTTTTCTGGTTGCGGGGGTCATTGGTGCCCATCTCCAGTAGTCACTGAGAGGCGGGGGACACCCTGGACAGGTCTCCAGTCCCATCACAGGGACACATAGAGACAAAGGAGACAAACAACCATTCACTCTCTCACTCACACCTAGAGACAATTTAGAGTTAACAATCAGACTAACATGCATGTTTTTGGCCTGTGGGAGGAAACTGGAGTACCCGGAGAAAACCCACGCATGCACGGAGAGAGCAAACATCTACCAGCTACTCAGAAAGGCTCCCAGCCAGGATTTGAGCTGGGGCGACCTGCTCTCTGAGAGGTGGCAGATCTACCAACTGGGCCACCGTGCTGCCCAGAACTAAAATATGTCAAATCAAATATTGTTTATTAATTGTCAATAAAGGTCCTAGGTGAGGAATCGGACAAAGTGCAGCCCAAAAACCCCTATGATGAGTACAATTAATGGACTAAGTTTTCCCTCGCCCGGACGCGGGTCACCGGGGCCCCACTCTGGAGCCAGGCCCGGAGGTGGGGCACGCTGGCGAGCGCCTGGTGGCCGGGCTTTTACCCATGGAGCCCGGCCGGGCACAGCCCGAAGAGGAGACGTGGGTCCCCCTTCCCATGGGCTCACCACCTGTGGGAGGGGCCAAAGGGGTCGGGTGCAATGTGAGATGGGTGGCGGCCGAGGGCGGGGACCCTGGCGGTCTGATCCTCGGCTACAGAAGCTGGCCATTGGGACATGGAATGTCACCTCTCTGGTGGGGAAGGAGCCTGAGCTAGTGTGTGAGGTTGAGAGGTTCCGACTAGAAATAGTCGGACTCACCTCAACGCATGGCTCTGGCTCTGGAACCAGTTTCCTTGAGAGGGGTTGGACACTCTTCCACTCTGGAGTTGCCCCTGGTGAGAGGCGCCGAGCAGGAGTGGGCATACTGGTTGCCCCCCATCTTGGTGCCTGTACGTTGGGGTTCACCCCGGTGAACGAGAGGGTAGCCTCCCTTCGCCTACGTGTGGGGGGACGGGCTCTGACTGTTGTTTGTGCCTATGCACCAAACGGCAGCTCAGACTACCCACCCTTTTTGGAGTCCTTGGAGGGGGTATTGGAGAGTGCGCCTCCTGGGGACTCCCTTGTTCTACTGGGGGACTTCAACGCTCACGTGGGCAATGACAGTGAGACCTGGAGGGGTGTGGTTGGGAGGAACGGCCCCCCTGATCTGAACCAGAGTGGTGTTCTGTTATTGGACTTCTGTGCTCGTCATGGATTGTCCATAACGAACACCATGTTTAAGCATAAGGGTGTCCATATGTGCTCTTGGCACCAGGACACCCTAGGTCGCAGTTCGATGATCGACTTTGTTGTCGTCTCATCTGATCTGCGGCCGCATGTCTTGGACACTCGGGTGAGGAGAGGGGCGGAGCTGTCTACTGACCACTACCTGGTGGTGAGTTGGCTCCGATGGTGGGGGAGGATGCCGGTCAGACCTGGCAGACCCAAACGTATCGTGAGGGTCTGCTGGGAACGTCTGGCAGAGTCTCCCGTAAGACGGAGCTTTAACTCCCACCTCCGGGAGAGCTTTGAACACGTTCCGAGGGAGGCGGGGGACATGGAGTCCGAGTGGGCCGTGTTCCGCGCCTCTATTGTCGAGGCAGCTTATCGGAGCTGTGGCCGCAAGGTTGTTGGTGCCTGTCGAGGTGGCAACCCTCGAACCCGGTGGTGGACACCGGCAGTGAGGGATGCTGTCAGGCTGAAGAAGGAGTCCTATTGGGCCTTTTTGGCTTGTGGGACCCCGGAAGCAGCTGATAGGTACCGGCAGTCCAAGCGGCATGCGGCTCGGGTGGTTGCTGAGGCAAAAACTCGGGCGTGGGAGGAGTTCGGAGAGGCCATGGAGAATGACTTCCGTACGGCTTCGAGGCGATTCTGGTCCACCATCCGGCGTCTCAGGGGGGGAAAGAGGTACGAGACCAACACCATTTATGGTGGAGGTGGCGTGCTGCTGACCTCAACTCGGGATGTTGTGAGTCGGTGGGCGGAATACTTCGAAGACCTCCTCAATCCTACTGGCACGTCTTCCACTGAGGAAGCAGAGCCTGGGGACTTTGGGTCGGGTTCTCCGATCTCTGGTGCTGAGGTCGCCGAGGTGGTTAAAAAGCTCCGCGGTGGCAAGGCTCCGGGGGTGGATGAGATTCGCCCGGAGTTCCTTAGGGCTCTGGATGTTGTAGGGTTGTGTTGGCTTACGCGACTCTGCAATATCGCGTGGACATCGGGGGCAGTTCCCTTGGATTGGCAGACTGGGGTGGTGGTTCCCCTATTTAAAAAGGGGGACCGTAGGGTGTGTTCCAACTATAGGGGGATCACACTCTTAAGCCTCCCTGGTAAGGTCTATTCAGGGGTTCTGGAGAGGAGGGTCCGTCGGATAGTCGAACCTCGGATTCAGGAGGAGCAGTGTGGTTTTCGTCCTGGTCGTGGAACACTGGACCAGCTCTACACCCTCAGCAGGGTCCTGGAGGGTGCGTGGGAGTTTGCCCAACCAGTTTACATGTGTTTTGTGGACTTGGAGAAGGCATTCGACCGCGTCCCTCGGGGGGTTCTGTGGGGGGTACTCCGGGAGTATGGGGTACCAGGCCCTTTGATAAGGGCTGTTAGGTCCCTGTACGACCGGTGTCAGAGCTTGGTCCGCATTGCCGGCAGTAAGTCAGGCTCGTTTCCGGTGAGAGTTGGACTCCGCCAAGGTTGCCCTTTGTCACCGATTCTGTTCATAACTTTTATGGACAGAATTTCTAGGCGCAGCCAAGGTGTTGAGAGGATCCGTTTTGGTGACCTTAGAATCGCTTCTCTGTTTTTTGCAGATGATGTGGTCCTACTGGCTTCATCAGTTCGTGATTTACAACTTTCACTGGAGCGGTTTGCAGCCGAGTGTGATGCGGCCGGGATGAGGATCAGTTCCTCCAAATCCGAGGCCATGGTCTTGAGCCGGAAAAGGGTAGCATGCCCTCTCCGGGTCGGGGAGGAGGTCCTGCCCCAAGTGGAGGAGTTTAAGTATCTCGGGATCTTGTTCACGAATGAGGGAAAACTGGAGCGTGAGATCGATAGGCGGATAGGTGCAGCGTCCGCAGTGAAGCGGGCGCTGTACCGGTCTGTCGTGGTGAAGAGAGAGCTGAGTCAAAAGGCAAAGCTCTCAATTTACCGATCGATCTACGTTCCCACCCTCATCTATGGTCATGAGCTTTGGGTTATGACCGAAAGAACAAGATCTCGGATACAAGCGGCTGAAATGAGTTTTCTCCGCAGGGTGGCTGGACTCTCCCTTAGAGATAGGGTGAGAAGCTCAGTCATCCGGGAGGGACTCGGAGTAGAGCCGCTGCTTCTCCACATCGAGAGGAGCCAGTTGAGGTGGCTCGGGCATCTGGTTAGGATGCCTCCTGGACGCCTCCCTGGTGAGGTGTTCCGGGCACGTCCCACCGGGAGGAGACCCAGAGGAAGACCCAGGATGCGCTGGAGGGACTATGTTTCTCGGCTGGCCTGGGAACGCCTTGGGATTCCCCCGGAGGAACTGCTCCAAGTGGCTGGGGAGAGGGAAGTCTGGGCCTCCCTACTTAGGCTGCTACCCCCGCGACCCGACCCCGGATAAGCGGAAGAAGATGGATGGATGGATGGATGGATGGAATTGTCAATAAAAAGGTTGCTTTGTGTTCATGTTCAAACTGACAGTTGTCTCAATTTTACTAAGATTTTGTAGTTTTCCATCTGTGTATATATGACAGAGGGTCAAGGGAGAAATTGTGGTACTTTTTGAGGAAGTCAGGTGTGGAGAATGTGAAAGTAGAGGACAGTGAGACAGATGTGTGTGTTTGTCAAGAGTGACGAATGGACTTAAGGTTGGGGAAGAGAATCTGCTGTGTTCATGTGTGCTCATCTGGTCACACTCATGTTCGGCGTATTGTTTTTGTAGTGCTCAGTGTATTTTTAATTTAATGTTTTTATCAGTTCATATATATCTTATTACTGTTTTTCTTTTACATTTGATACTTTTGTTAGATGTAACTGGGACCCTATGTACACAATTTCGTTCCACCACGTACCACATGGGGTGAGAATGACAAACAAAGAAACTCTGATTCTTACAATACATTAGGCAACAGAAATGAACTTTTTCTTGTTTGATGGAGAGACTGACATAAGGTCAGGAAGATGTTCCCATGGACTAAGATGTTTGCAGTGAGATAATGAAGGAGGTGGAAGAGAGCCCAGAGAAATGGAGGAATGAAAATCTGAAAGTTATGCACCATAACTCATGTTCCCTGAAGGAAGGGAACGAGGTGCAACGCATTGACTATGGGAATTGCGCCGCCGCGCGGTTCACCTGAAGTAATATAATCACGCCTTTTAAGGCAGGTGGGTGTCAGCAATGAGGCCCCGCCCTCTTTGCATAAAAGGGACTGACACCCCACCTTCATCCTCCAAGTGCACTTCACCGAGCTTGGGCATTGAAAGGGCAAACGTGTTGCAACTCGTTCCCTTCCTTCAGGGAACATGAGTTATGGTGCATAACTTTCAGTTCCCATATCAGTCAGTACACTCGGTGCAACACATTGACTATGGGAACGTAATTCAATCACGCCCTGGAAATGCTCTGGAAATGCATGCTTGTGAGTGTCGTGATCTGCTGTTTAATGTTTGAACCCACGTGCAGAAAAACATACTGGCTCACAAATGTAAAATGAACAACGATTTATTTAACTAAACAAAAAATACTGATAGTGCAGAAAAAACACTTACTGACAGGAGATGAGATGAGAAGATCACACATTGTGGAAGGACAAAGCCCCGATGCCCAAGGAGTGAAAACACAGAGTTTAAATACTGACACAAACGAGACAGTGAGGATCACCTGGGGTGATTAGAATGAGGATCAGCTGTAAAGGATGACACGGACAACAGAGGTGCAGGAAAACCGACAGAACCGTGTCATAACCCCCCCTCCCCTCAAGGGTGGCACCGGACACATCCAAAACGGGCCCCCACAAAACCAGGGAGGGTGGGGCGAGGAGACAGGACGGAGGGCACAAGAAGATAGATCCCCAAAAACACAAGGCTGACAGGAAAGAACCTGGAAGAAAAAGGAAACAGGGGAAACAACACCCATGCCCAAGAGATCAGGCGGCCGGCCGAGGGGTTGTCCAGCAGGCCGGAGCACTTCAGGCGGGCGGGCGGGAGGCCGTCCATCAGACAGAGGGGGCGGGCGGCCGTGAGGCCGTCCAGCAGGCCGGAGAACGTCGGGCGGGCGACCGGGAGGCCGTCCATCGAGCAGCGTCACGTCGGGCAGATGACCAGGAGACCAGCCATCAATGGCAGGAACCAATACATCGGTAGCTGGTACACGGTCGTCGTAGGCTGGCACACGGTTGTCGTGGGCCGGAACACGGTCGTCGTAGGCTGGCACACATGTAGGTCGGCACACACGTAGGCCGGCACACAATTGTCATAGGCCGGCACACGGTCGTCGTCGGCCGGCACACGGTCGTCGTCGGCCAGCATACCTTCGTCGTTGGCCGGTACACTTTCGTCGTCGGCCGGCACACTGACGTTGTTGGCCGGCACACTTACGTCGTCGGCCAGCACACTTTCGTCATCGGCCGGCACACTTTCGTCGTCCGTCGGCCGGTACACTGTCGTCGTCGGCCGGCACACTTTCGTCAGCCGGTACACCCTCGTTGTCGTTGTCAGGACCCTCGTCGCCAAGACCCCCGTCGTCAGGACCCCCGTCGTCAGGACCCCCGTCGTCAGGACCCTTGAAGACGTCGTCAGGTGGCGAGGCGTCGTTGTGTGCCGAGACGGGCGATGAGACGTCGTTAGGCGCCGATACGGGCGATGAGATATCGTTGGGCACCGAGACGGGCGATGAGACGTCGTTGGACGTTGAGACGGGCGATGAGACGTCTTCAGTTGGTGAGACATCAGGCGACGAGACGTCTGCAGTCGGCGAGACATCAGGCGATGAGACGTCTGCAGTCGGCGAGTCAGTCGTCAAGACGTCTGCAGTCGGCGAGTCGGCCATCGAGATGTCTTTAGGCGAGGAATCGTCTACAGCCGTCGAGCCGTGGTCTGCAACCAATGAGCCGTGGTCTGCAGCCGATGAGCCGTGGTCTGCAGCCGATGAGCCGTGGTCTGCAACCGATGAGCCGTGGTCTGCAGCCGATGAGCCGTGGTCTGCAGCCGAAAGGTAGTTGGTCTCTGCAGCTGAAGGGTTGTCGGTCTCTGTAGCCAAAAGGTCGTTGGTCTCTGTAGCTGAAGGGTCATCGGTCTCTGCAGCCGAAGGGTCGTCGGTCTCTGTAGCCGATGGGTCGTCGGTCTCTGTAGCCGAAGGGTCGTCGGTCTCTGCAACCGAAGTGTCGTCGGTCTCTGCAGCCGAAGTGTCGTCGGTCTCTGTAGCCGAAGCGTCGTTGTCCACAGCAGCCGTAGCATCGTGGTCGGCAACAGCTGAAGCTTTGTGGTCTGCAGCAGTCGAAGCATCGTGGTCTGCAGCAGCCGAAGCATCGTGGTCTGCAGTAGCCAAAGGGTCAGCCGAGGTCTTTGCAGCAGCCAAAGCGTCAGCCGACATCTCTGCAGCAGCCGAAGGGTCAGCGGACGTCTTTGCAGCAGCCGAAGGGTCAGCCGACGTCTCTGCTGAAGCCGAAGGGTCAGCCGACGTCTCTGCAGCAGCTGGAGGCGGTGGAGTCTGGACTGTGGCAGCTGGAGAACCAGGGACCAGAGATGGCAAGTACTTTGCCACAAAAGCTGCTTGCCAATGTTCCAGCTCCTCCTGCGACACCCTGTCTCCCTCCTCCAGAAAGCGAGGGCTGGGCTGTACATCTGGTGGAGAGGTTCTCCCCACCTTGTGTTGGGCTTGGGGAGGAGCAACGGTTTGCCCCCCTTTCTCTGACGATGGTTTGGGGCAACCAGGGGCCTCATGTATCAACCGTGCGTGCGCACAAAAACATTGCTCACGTCACTTTCCACGCAAAAGCCCGTATGTATCAAAACTGAACTGAACGTGAATATATGCGCATCCAGGTACATATCCACGCAAGCTCCCGAGCAGGCGTACGCACGTTTCTGTGGTTCTTGTTCCTTTGGCGACACTTACAGGTGTTTCAGAGAAACTGAAGCCCCACAGTCTGTGGTTGACTTTAAGAGCGGCTTGAAGACCTTTCTTTTCAACCGAGCATACTCTTCCTCCTCATGATTCTACTTTTGATCTGAGTTGATACTGTTGTTGATTTTAATTGTTTTATTATTTGTCTTATTGACATTCAAATATGTTGCACCTTGTAGCACTTTGAGATTTCCATTAATGAAAAGTGCGTTATAAATTGAATTCATTATTATTATTATTATTATTATTATTATTATTAACAGTTCAAGATGTGAAAATGATTAATATTCCCTCCAAACACACGATTAACAAGTATTACATCCACATGACGCAGTGAAATAAAGGACGCGCAACGTTGTGCCAAAAATAAATTTAACAGGAACGGATTCATTCAGCCTTACTGGAGGTTATAATAAATAGTGTAACACGCAGAGCATTTATTTAGAAACAGATATAATTTTCCGATCTAGGATATGGCTTATCAGCCGTTTTCAGAAATAATAATTTTCCAGTTTGGCACTACTGCTGCGCTCTGGGGAGCCGTGCATCACGCGTGCATACAGAAGCAGCGGTCAAACTGTTCCACAGAGGGAGCTGCAGGTCGATCGGGACTGTGCAGTCCAGTCCACACAAAGCCGGATCATGTCCAATGGAATGTCTCATCCATATGATTCCAAAGGCTGAGTGGTCGCGCTTGGAGCGCGCGCGCACCCTCACCGGTGTCGACACGGCAGCTGGAGGTGTTTCATTATCTGCGTTTATTGTAGATTTCTCCAAAATGACACGTGAAAGTACACCTTATATAACTTGTAGGAGAGCAAAAGCTTCACAGACAGACTGCGCACAGGGCTGCGGGGCGCGCGCTGCGTCTGGAGACTCCAACATCATGTCATGAAAAGTCTCCACCAAGACGCACAGACTCGTTTCTTCACATCATCTACATAAACAAAGATCTATGTTCTAGCAAACATCCAAGTAAGTTCCTCTGTGTTTACAGTAATAATGGTAATAAACTCGTGCGCAAAGTTAATATTTCCACACAGAATGAATGAATGAGCCGGTTCGCGCACCACAGCAGGGTGCGCGCGCACACAAATACCGACAATCACTCGTTCTTTGCATGATGAACACATTTTATTACTATTCTTACTTAGGATGTTTGTCCTCACTCATATTATATTGAATTCATTATTTTCCCGAATCTAGAAATCATTTCTGATCGCGCAGGGATCAAACAAACATGTCCTTCACACATGCAGGAAGTAATTTGCATCTGTTTAACATATGTAAATGTAGGCGTGTCAGGGGAGGTGTCTCACGTGCGCTCAGTTCCACGTCAATTGTGATGTACAAAAGGAATGTGCGTGGATTCAGGTGTACGCACAGTTTGATAAATCTGGATCTTTTTGTGCGTAGACACTTTTCTGGATTTCACCGTACGTCACTTTTCAGTAGGAAATCCACGCAGGTTTTTGATACATGAGGCCCCAGGTGACGAGTGAGGAAGAGATGGACAGCGGGGTGCAACGGCGTGGCGAGGTGGAGAGGGATGAAGCTGAGAGTCTGTGGTCTTGCCTCTTCTTTGCCACCTCTTCCTGCTGCGTTGGCGGCTCGAGCTGAGGACGGGCGCACCCCAGATTTCATCCTCCAGCTCAGCATCATCGTCTGACCACAAAAGCAGATGCAGCGAGCAATAAGCCAGTAGGGTGGAGGAAGAAGCTGGCTTAAAAGCCAGGCGGCTCCCCCAGAACTGAGACCTCATTTCCTCTTCCTCCACAAGAAGAGGTGATGGTAGGATCTCTACCTCCGGGCTGTGGTGACCTCGTCTCCGGACGGGTTCGGTCCGAAACGCCCCCCCACTGGATGACAGGCTCCTCCATCCGCTCCCGCTTCTCCTTGTCCCGCTGAGCAGTTTTGTCTGCCTCACGGGCAAGCCATTCAAAAATATCTATTTTTCTGCTGGGCTCTTTCTGATCGGGGCTTTCTGTCATGAGAAACTTTATGCAAACCACCTCATCCATTACAAGAACAGTATTTCTCAAGCCAAATCCAGCTACTTCTCTGACATCATCAGTTCTAATGTTGGTAATTCAAAAACATTGTTCTCTCTCCTCCACCGTTCTGTCTCATCTCCTAACTCCCTGCCCTCTCACATGGTTTCCACAGAATTTTGCAACTCCCTGATGTCATATTTCAATGAAAAGATTACTTCAATTCATAAACACCTTGGTCCAAATACTGCCCCCAACATCCATGTTGAACTCCCCCCCCTCCCTTTCTCTGTCTTCTCCCTCCCCTCTGCTGATGACATATCTGACATTATCAGCAAGTCCAAGTCCTCATCCTGTCAACTTGACCCATTTCCCACAGTTCTTGTTAAATCCTGTCTCCCGTCTCTGCTCCCTATCATCACTAATATCATCCACTCCTCCCTGACCTCTGGCATTGTTCCCGCAGCCTTCAAATCTGCTGCCATCACCCCCATCATCAAGAAACCAGGTCTTGACTTCACCAACTTCAGTAATCTTCGTCCGATCTCCAATCTGCCCTTCATCTCCAAGATCCTTGAAAAAACTGTTGCTAGTCAACTTCACTCTCACCTGTCCAACAACAACATTTATGAAGAGTTTCAATCTGGATTTCGCCCCCACCATAGCACCGAAACAGCCCTAGTAAAAATCACTAACGACCTCCTTCTTGCTGCTGACTCTGGTCTTCTGTCCATCCTCATTCTTCTTGATCTAAGCTCTGCCTTCGACACCATCTGTCATTCTATCCTCCTCAACAGACTAACCTCCATTGGCATCTCAGGTACCCCGTTAGACTGGTTCACCTCCTATCTCTCTGACCGCACCCAATTCATTCAGCTTAAATCCTTCCGTTCCCAGTCTTCCCATGTCTCCACGGGTGTCCCCCAAGGCTCTGTCCTCGGACCCCTCCTCTTCATCATTTACCTCCTTCCTCTAGGCCACATCTTCCGCAAACACGGCGTCCATTTCCACTGCTATGCTGATGACACGCAGCTCTACTTGTCATCAAAACCTAACTCCACCCACCCTCCCTCCATCCTCACCGACTGTCTCAACGAGCTAAATCACTGGTTTTCTAACAATTTCCTTCAACTAAACAGCAACAAAACAGAAGTCATTCTCGTCGGTACCAAAAACTCTATTTCAAAATCAGAACATCTTCTCGTCCCCCTTAACAACTCTCTGCTATCCCCCTCCCCTCAGGTCAAGAGCCTCGGTGTCATCCTCGACACCACTCTCTCCTTCACTTCACACATCAACAATATTACTCGGTCTGCCTATTTCCACCTCCGTAATATTAACCGTCTCCGTCCTTCTCTCACACCCCGCTCCACAGCCATCCTGGTGCACAGTCTTGTGACTTCCCGTATTGACTACTGCAACTCCCTTCTCTACGGCCTCCCCAACAAATCTCTCCACAAGTTACAGATGGTCCAGAACTCAGCTGCCCGTGTCATCACTCAAACCTCCTACTATAACCACATCACTCCTGTCCTGCAGCAGCTCCACTGGCTCCCGGTTAAATCACGCATCATCTTCAAAATTCTACTCCTCACGTTCAAAGCTATCCACAACCTTGCCCCTCCTTATCTATCTGACCTCCTACAAATCTCCATCCCATCACGCTCTCTCAGATCCTCCTCTTCGCTACATCTCCATGTACCCTCTGCCCGCCTCTCCACCATGGGGAGCAGGGCCTTCACCTGCTCTGCCCCTCACCTCTGGAACGCCCTACCGCCAGACCTTCGAAACACCACCTCCCTTTCTCTGTTCAAGACTGCCCTGAAAACCCATCTCTTTAGACTAGCCTATCATTAACTTTACTAAATGTATTTTTATTATCTTCCATTTTATATCCTTTATATATTTTATATTCCAATTTGTCGCTGATAATGTTTGATCTGTATTACACTGTATTGGTTTGTTAAGTGTCCTTGGGTGTCCTGAAAGGCCCTTTTAAATAAAATTATTATTATTATTATATTATGATTGGATGTGCTCTAGGAGTCCTGTGTCCCCAGCCCTCGTGACAAGCAGAGATAGCTGCAAGGAACACTTTAATTGTTGAATAAGAACAACCCTTTTCCAGTAAATCTTGAAGGAAGGTTAGGAGCTGAGCCAGGTCGCAATTATAAGGAATGATATTTCTTTCTGAGTACCAAGCTTCGAAAATGCACCACTTCTGTGCGTATAAAGACTGTGTTGACCTAGCACGGGCATTCTGTATGGTTTTCAGCACGTTCTCCAGTAGGCCCAAAGCATCAGCCTGTCCTTTTCAGCTAACAGGCTAGAATTAGTTCCAGTCCCTGGCCTAAGCGGCTGGACTGCAACTTCCTGTGTGAGCCTTTGAAGGTCAACCAGGTTGGGGAGAGAGCCTCCACGTTGATGTGTTAACAGACTGCACTGATCGAGTTTCATCAAAGACAGATGAAGTCTATTAATTTTATTAGATCGAGTTGGAGCAAGGAACTTATTATTTCCCTCCAAAACAGGATTCATTGGATTGAGGGGCTGCGGTTTTTGTAAAGAGCAGACCTCCTAACTCCAATTGGTGTCTCACCCAGTGGGATAATTTTGTGTGGGAGCAAGTCTTATGCAGCTTTGTGAGGGAAGTCACGTGTTGCTCGTTCACCGCTTGGGCGTTGTGTATCCTTCATGAATAATAAAAGGGCAGCTGTAACATGTGAACATGGAGATGGTCCTTTGTGACCGGCAGCCTTAAGATCATTTGTTGATAAGGAGCCCAGTTTCCTTTCAAAATCAGGGAGAGAAATCTGTTTCGACTTCGATCCGTCTACACACAGTAACATGATCACAGCTACTGTTGGGATGGTGTGAAATTTGTGGCCGCCTTAGGGCATCCGTCGTGACTCCTCCATCCTTAGAATCTGTTGACGTGCTCTCCTGTGGAGCGAACATGTCACGTGTTCATCTGGTTAGTGTATTGACCGACCCCTCGTTCGCCATGGAGCGGGGACTGGAACACATGTCCTCTCTCACCTGTCTTCACAAAAGGTGGAGGGTCTGTTCGCAGACACCTCTGGGTCTGTCCTCTAGAGACAGGTCCTGAGGCACCCTGCTGGGGTTTATTGAATGGACTAACACCCCATGAGCCGTGAGGGAGGGGGATATGCCCCTGTCCCGCTTATGACGGCAGACAGGCCAGAGTCAACAGTACTGCTGAAATTATTTGTGTTGGTATTGTTTTTAAAAAAAAAATTGATAGTCAATAAAACAGGGATGTGCTGTTGTATCAGCTTTATTCGTGCTTATGTGCAACGACATACATGATTTGATGTCACTCACAGCAGGGAGAGCATGGTTTGTGCATGCAACAGAATTATCAGCCATTTGTACTTTACTACAAATAAAGTCTGAACAAGGTGCGAACATTCCCGTTACCGCGCGGGCGGGAGGTTGTATAAAAAGTAAACGTGGGCCTGGTTCATCAGGCACGTTTTTGTCGGGTGTCCCGGCTCGCCGAGGAGGCCCTATGCCTGCTCGCCTGGCGTGGGACGAACCTATTTTTGCTCCATGCGTGCTCGGAGCGAGGTTGGCTCGGCGGGGGTCTTTGCCGAGGTTCTTCCTCGTATGCTGGCCGCTTCTGCGGTGGCGCACGCGTCGTCGAGCGGTGCCGAGGCTGTGCAGGTCTGCCTCCAGCAGGCTCCCTGGGGGGGCGAAACTCCGACGGGGAATGCCCACCCTGAGAGCTTCAGCCTACCTGCGCCTTTGGTCCAGCTTGGTCCGGATTCACTCCAAAGTCTGACCAAATAGCCCCTTTGTCACTATTGAGTGGTGGAGAAAAGGCACCTTTTGTCCCTCCGGTAAATCCGTCAGCATCATCCACAGGTGGCGGATCGCGATGACCACTTCCGCCATACCTCTGCCCTGAGCCACAGCAGCTGTCCCCATCATACCGAGAACGAAGTCTGTTGCTCTGCAGGCTTCATCCAGTAAGTCGGCAGCAGCTTGCTTATCCGAGGTTACGCGCGCGCCGCGAGTCCTTGAGCTCTGTAGCACTTCTTGAGAAGAGACGCTGAGGCTCTACAAGCTTTGCTAGGGAGAGTCGGTTTTGTCCTGGATGACTTGGGAACTAGGTGGGACGCCAGTGTGTCCTCAATCTGAGGCGCGTTGGCTATTCCCACTTCATCCCTTCCACGTCGAGGAACTGTGAGAGAGGAAGGAGCATGGGCACTCGTGGTTGAGACCAGGTGCAGGTTAGTTCCATGAGGAAGTCCGGGAACACGGGCATCCTTTGCCTCGTTGCTGCCTGCTGTTTTGAATAAAAGTAGTTTCCTTCCAGCCTCGTGACCTGTTGGCGAGGTGGAGGTTTTGGCCAGGGGATGTGCAACGCGTCCGTTGCTCTGTGGCACAGGTCGAACAGGGTAGGAATAGAAAAGTCAGTTTCAGGGAGCACAGGTCCTAGAGAGGTCCTCTCCCAGATCCTCGATTTCGAGCTCTGGTTCCTCCACTGAAAATTTGCCCGAGGCTGAGATGGAGATCTCGTCTTCATTCATCATGCCTCTGGTGTTGAACTCGACTGGTAGGTCCACCATGGGAGCAAGCGGGTCAGGGTTGTCACCCCATTCGACGCGCGTGCTGTCGTGTAGAGCCATGTTGTCGCGCTCCGGGGTCGGAGTGAGGGTCACTGTGGTGTCTGGGTCCTGTGGTCCAGCTGAGCTTCCCATGGCATTAGCCACAAGGTCCACCCAATGCCACAGCACCGCATCCAGCATCTGGTTGCAAGGTGGGCAAAAATCGGGCGCGTCCAGAGCTTGTCATGCATGAAATATACCCAGGCAGACTGGACAGGTCTCATGGGTGTCCGTTGCTGCGAGGGAAAATCCACAGCGGCTAGGATAGGCGCGCAAGGTTAGGCTCGCCGTCCCGTTTGTTTTCCTTTGAAGTTTTGTCTTTCACTTTCCTTTCTCCGGAGGCATGTCCAAGATAAGGCGAGCGAGTCCTTCCAGAATCCTTTTTCTTCTTTGTTCAAGTATCTCCTCCGTCGTGTCGCTTTCGCTGTCCAGCCCACCAGGATGTTAGCTGGGGTAGCGGTTGTGGCGTAGTTATAACGCCGTAGAGCGAAGCAACCTGTGGAGAGAGGAGAGGAAAAAACTTTGAGGTTATAGAAATGTGCCGTAAAGGCGTGAATGTATTCCTTCAGGTAATCCCGCAGGGGTACAATTCCCATAGCAAGTATGTTGCACCGAGAGAACACACTGAAAGGGAACCCAAGCCAAGCACAGGGTAACCTCTCAGGTCCTTATTAACCTTGGAATGTTGTTGTTGTTTTTTTTTTTTTTGGGACAAAGCAACCAAAGCCTTAGGCTCTCAGCCAGATCCCTTCAGGGGCCAGGCTGAAAGTTGCCATAACTCTGGACGTGGGTGTAGAAGCTGTCCACATGCCTGAGTCAGCAGGTCCTTGTGAGAAGACAATCACCATGGTATCCCAGATAGCATTGAAATCAACTCCGGGAACCACATTTTCTGTGGCCACCTGGGGGCTATGAGAATCAAGGAGAGATCTCCCTCACATACCCATTCCAATGTCGCCTCGATCAGAGGGACAGGTGGAAAGGCATAGTAGAGCACCCCTGCAGGCCAATCATGTACCAGAGCATCTATACCCAATGGAGCGTCTGTTTCCCTCAAGGAGAAGTAGAGGTCACAGTGTAAGAGCTAGCCCTGCAGGCAAACAGGTCCACAGAGGCTTTCCCAAATCGTGACCAGACCTGTTCCACAATCCGTGGGTTCAGGCTCCATTCTGATGCCAAAAGAGGTCCTCTTGAGGGCGTCCGCTCCATAATTTAGTTCACCAGGGACATGAGTCGCCCTAAGTGACAAGATCCTTGGAGCACACCATGTGAGCATCCTCTGCGCCAGTCCAAGGAGGGCCTGGGACCTTGTCCCTCCCTCTCTGTAGATAAAGGACACTGTGGTACTATTATCTGATTTCACCAGGATATGTTGTCCAGCAATCAGACCTTTGTTGAAGAAGTATTTTAATGACAGGAATACGACCAACAATTCCAGGAAGTTGATATGTAATCTCACTTCCTATTCATTCCAAAGGCCGTAGGCGTTCTGGTTTCTCCAGATCGCCCCCCATCCAATTTTTGAGGCGTCCGTCGTGATGACCACATGAGATGACACCCTTCCCAATGAGACCCCTTCCATGAAAACGGACAAATCTCTCCAGGGTTCCAGGGCCTCCAGGCACTCTGAATCTATCCTAACCTTTTCTGCTTGATTAGGCAGGTCAGGTTGTATTTGTTGATTTAGCCATAGCTGCATAGGCCGCATTTTCAGTAATGCGTGTGGCACACAGGGAATGGCTGCCGCCAAGAGGCCTAAAAGGCGTTGGCAGGTTTTCACAGGGACCCGTTGGTCCAGTTTAAATCTTTCCAGGCAACGGCGAATGAAGGAAACTCGTTCCTTCGAGAGCCATGCTCTGTACTGGATAGTGTTAATCCGTACTCCCAAAAATACAGTAACCCGTGATGGAGTCAAATAACTTTTTTGTAGGTTTATGACAAAACCAAGAGACTCCAGGTGAGAAATCACCCTATAGGAGTGTGATTGGGCTTGCTTTCTGCTTTCAGTCAGAATCAGTAGGTCATCCATGTAATTCATGACCCTGAGTCCTTGATTCCTAAGAGGGGTCAGGGTTGCATCCAGACATTTAGTAAATGTGCGCGGAGTAGTCTTTCAACCAAAGGGTAAAGCTTTGAATTCATAAGCATCTCCCTCGAATGCAAAGCGGAAGAACTTTCTGTGTTTCCTCCATATGCCTATATGAAAATAGGCATATTTTAAATCCATTGTACACGCGTAGTCTCCAGGTCTCACAGACTGGAGGACTTGCCGCAGTGTAAGCATCTTGAACTTAAATGTTTTAATCCTCTTGTTGAGAGTACTGAGATCCAGAATCGGTCTCAGGGAATGATCCTTTTTGGGCACCAGGAAGTATTGGCTGTAGTGACCAGAGCGTAGCTTGCGTCCTGAGACCAAACTAATCACTCCCTTTTGCAGCATTGTTGAGACTTCCTCCCTCAGCACGTGTGCACGTGTAGGGTTGATTTTAGATTGCAGCACCCCTGTGAAGCAGGGCAGTCTTTTTGAGAATTACAACTTGAGCCCATGACATATCGTTGTCCTGACCCAATAATTTGTAGACACGCCTTCCAGGCCTACGCATGCGCGCTGAGCTTGGAGGGCATGTTGAATTGCTGCACGTCGTGTTTGAGCATGAAAGGGATGACCTTTGACCCATCTTGTGCTCTTTTGAGCAGGTTGGTCGGCCCGACAGAAGATATTGCGAGATCTGACTATCTCTGGCAGAGCTTGTGTATCTCGCTGCGGTTCATAGTTTGATCACATGGTTTGTTTATAAAAATGGGACTCGAGTCAAGACTCAGGGCAGTCTGTGCTTTGGTACTTTTATTTTTGTACATGTCTGTAACAGTGTTTGTTTTGTTTACACATGCAATGGTCGAGTCATGTTTGGTGCCCGTACACATGCCACTCGCTCCTCGTAACTTTTTACAAGGGGAGACTGGGCTCAAGAGGTTAGGTTCCCGTACCACGTGGGCGGGCAAACCTGTAAAATTATCAGTTCGTCCTGTTTCATCAGATCCGAGTCTGCTTTCCACATTGGGTCACTGAAGAGGTCCTCGGCCGGTACTGGAAAGTTTCACCGTCACCAGCGGGTCTCTTCCGTTGGAGGCCACGCATGTCTTCCTTTGGGGGTGTAAAGCTTTTCCTTGGCAAACCCTCGCGTTAGGCTTCCGCCTGTTTGCGTCTTTGTTCCAGTCTGGCCTTGACGCGTTCCAGGGTTCCCCCAAAGAGTCCCGTCGACTCGATCGGGTGCTTGTCACGTTCAGCGGCGCGCTGACCCCCTCTTTAGCCTGACCTCACACTTTCTTCCCTCTGTCATATTTTTGCCCCTTCTGTCCACAGTCCTGTCTTTAGTTTCAATTTGTCCCTTCTGTCCACAGTCCTGTCTTTAGTTTCAATATTCCTCCAAGTAATCCACAGCCCTGTTTAGTTTTACCCTCTGTCATACAGTCCTGTTTAGATTTACCCTCTGTCATATTTCCCTCTGTCATATTTTTGTCCCTTCTGTCCACAGTCCTGTATTTAGTTTCAATATTCATCCAAGTAATGCCTGTCACCCTTCCTCTGCCCTTCTGATTTTTGTTCTGTTCTTTGTGTGATTTATTTCTTGTTGTAACTTTGTCTCTGTCATTTCTTTTCACTCCCTCTCCAGCCCTAATTCTACTCTTCTACTAACTTCTTCTGCTCCTCATGCCATTGTTTGTTTATCCTGCTGTGTTTTGCTTTTTCCTGCTGTGTTTAGCTTTTCATCCATCTGTCATTTCTCACAGCCACTCCTGTCAGTCAACTGTTCACCACACCCCTTCTGCCTCAGCTTATCAATCAGTCTTCATTCCTTCCACCTGGTCAGCTCAGCATTTAAAGCTCCACTGACATCATCTTTTAACTTTCCATAAAATGGCACAACATATATATATTAAGATTGACCTCTGATCGTTTTTGCTAAAACAATGTTAAATTAATTAGAATTCCTCTCAAAAACAGTTTAAAATTAGCGCCATTTTTTTAACACGATAAATAGGGATTTCCCCGTCGCAGGATGATGACGTCATAACAAGACTCGTCTCTACTGCGCACCTTGAAAACAATGGAGGAGATACAAACTCGATCCGTCCAATTTAGCCATTTAAAAGTTAATATATTAGCGGATTGTCTTCAGAGAAGCCAAAGTTATTTCCAGTAAACAGCAGGTTATAATGTTTTTCAGCTCCTGCTGGTTTTTGGAGACCTTCACTTCATGAGGTGAGCTGCTGTGTGGAGTTACATGAGCTGCATGTGGACGAGGCAGAAGGAATTCTACAACATGTACATCGTCTCCACAGCACTGAAATGGTAATATATTAGTTAATGTTTCTAATAATTATTCAACATTATTAGTTATTAGTTTGTGTACAAAACAATTTGCACAGGCTCCTGCAGCTGTTGATTATTTTGCTTCAATTTGTCAGCTTTGTTATTTAATCCAGTCAACATGTTTACAATATTTCATATTTATTTTTCTATTTAATTTGGACATCACTTGGTGTTATAGTGGTGTATCATTAAAATGATGGAAATACTGTACATGACATTAGTTTGACCCATTGTCTTAATATACAGTATACTGCATATAATATATACTGTGTGTGTCTGTGTGTTTTATCATCAATTCACAGAAATATCTTCACCTGAAGAGTGGACACAGGTGGTGGAGAACAAACCTTGAAGAGAAACTAGACAGATGTCCTCTGCATCCAGACCTACAACACCTGGACATCAAGGAGGGTGGACGAGGAGGGTGTTGGAGTCTGAAGAAGTTCTGATTTTGCAGATTTACAGCTGTAAAGTGTCATTTTTTAGGAGCTGATGAAGTCAAACACCACTTGCTGATATTTTTTAAACTCAATTTTTTTTGATAATCTGTTCATATTAATGTTTCCCCATAGGTTTTCATATATTTGATAATATGGGATGGTTTTACTTTAATAAAATGTTTTTTTAACATTCACCAATTTTGTTTTTACTAAAGTACTTTCTGTGAGTTGTAGATGAACGAATGAAATTAAAACAGATACACAAATATTCTCACAAAGAATAACTCAACACTAACAGATAATATAGTGTACTACTGTAACTTTATTTACACATAACTACATAAACACTTGGTTCATTGTTATCCTTTTTTTTCAAACAATATGTTCATTTGAACTGTCAGAAAAAATATTAAATTTATATTTTCATTGATTCATTTTCATGTCAATGCTCTGGCAAGTTGTAGTATTTCTGTAGTATTTCTGGTGTAACGTTGTCGCGGTCACTCAAGCACCAGACGTTCTGCTTCAGCCAACGCTTTATTCAAGTACACAAAACAACAGGCCAGTAAACTCAGAGTCACTGTTTGGCCGTGACCCACGCCAGAACTCCTCAGCCTCACAACAGGTGCTTCCAGCTTCTTCACAGAACCGCCACCTGTGTCCACTCTTCAGGTGAAGATATTTCTGTGAATTGATGATAAAACACACAGACACACACAGTATATATTATATGCAGTATACTGTATATTAAGACAATGGGTCAAACTAATGTCATGTACAGTATTTCCATCATTTTAATGATACACCACTATAACACCAAGTGATGTCCAAATTAAATAGAAAAATAAATATGAAATATTGTAAACATGTTGACTGGATTAAATAACAAAGCTGACAAATTGAAGCAAAATAATCAACAGCTGCAGGAGCCTGTGCAAATTGTTTTGTACACAAACTAATAACTAATAATGTTGAATAATTATTAGAAACATTAACTAATATATTACCATTTCAGTGCTGTGGAGACGATGTACATGTTGTAGAATTCCTTCTGCCTCGTCCACATGCAGCTCATGTAACTCCACACAGCAGCTCACCTCATGAAGTGAAGGTCTCCAAAAACCAGCAGGAGCTGAAAAACATTATAACCTGCTGTTTACTGGAAATAACTTTGGCTTCTCTGAAGACAATCCGCTAATATATTAACTTTTAAATGGCTAAATTGGACGGATCGAGTTTGTATCTCCTCCATTGTTTTCAAGGTGCGCAGTAGAGACGAGTCTTGTTATGACGTCATCATCCTGCGACGGGGAAATCCCTATTTATCGTGTTAAAAAAATGGCGCTAATTTTAAACTGTTTTTGAGAGGAATTCTAATTAATTTAACATTGTTTTAGCAAAAACGATCAGAGGTCAATCTTAATATATATATATGTTGTGCCATTTTATGGAAAGTTAAAGGAGACCACAGATATGTTTTTAAAATTTTTATGGTATTTCTTTGGGGTTACCAGACACTGTTTATTCAATTTAATACACAAAATAATTCTTAGATAATCAATTATACCCTTTTTAATTCTGCCATTTTTAACTTTCGTTTTGAACGACCGGTTTATGATAATGAGATCTCGTGGCACGCCCTTCAAAGATCTGCTTACATTAACTCCGCCCTCCAAAGGCAGACGAGGAAGTCAACTCACGTTACTGCCACAGAGTCGAGCAGCTGAGCTGAATTGGACCACAACAGATCACAGTGTACAAGTTGTCGTGTCATTTTTTATTCTTCCTGTCATGTCAACTCCCTCTCTCCCTCACTCTCACCGTGCGCGCGAGCTGGAGGGAGCGAGCAGTCACTGGCGGACACACATACACACACACACACACACACACACTCACAGCGGTGCTGTCTTTTTATCTGAAAACTATCAATTTTAAATCTGCTTAGTGCTCCATTATCTTCGCCAGGAGGGTCAGAGAGGGTTTCTCCGAAACAAAAGGCTTTAAAAAAAAAAGGGGGGAAAAAAAAGATGCAATGGACAAGATGCGAACCCAGGTCTCCCGAGTGGCGGTCCAGCGCGCTAACCACTCAACCAAACTGGCAGTTGTGCAAAAGTAGTCCTTCATCATATAAGAAGTGTAATTCTTCTTCGGTAATGTCGCCTGGACATTGCCATTAAAAATAAAATTAAGCCACGCATCTCTGCTCTCTGAGACTGGAAGAGTGTGTATCGACACATGTTGTGTAATGCAGCCAACAACGCAACATTTAACTTTAGGAGCCATTCTGTTGAGATGAACTATTCTTCTTCTTCTCCATTTGATTTATGGCGGATCGCAAACAACTGTTAGGTGCATACCGCCACCTAGTGTGCAGGCTGAGATGAACTCAGGAACCGCGTGGGTGGAGCATTACCAGGGGTTGCTAGGTGACGGGGGCGGGACAAAGGTTGGGATGGGTTGTGGCTGTGGGTTGTGGCTGCGGTTTGTGACGTAACAAACCGCAGGAAGTGCAATCGGGCCGTTTCTATCTAAGATAAATAAATATACTTATAGTAAATAAACCACTGGGTGCATTTTTTTGGCCTTAGGACTGTTTTTTTATGAAGTAAATACCCAAAGTTGAGTACAAAAACATTAAAAAGTGAATTTTGCATCTGTGGTCCCCTTTAAAAGATGATGTCATTGGAGCTTTAAGCTCCTTTCTTCTACCTGCAGTTTGTCCAGTCATTGTATTTTTTAGTTGCAACTCTGTTATCACAGACAACACGGTCGTTCTCTGTTCCTACCTGAATCTTTACCCATCCTTTTTGCCTGCCTAAATCTTAGTTTGTAAGTTTTTGCTGCCACGCCGGCTTTTTGTTTTGTGATATTTAAAAATAAATGTTTTATTTTAAAACAAATCTCTTGCTTCATCATCCTGCTTGCTTTTGGGTTCAAACCTAAGCAGATTGTGACAGTGCTGGAGGAAAGTGGACCTCTGGTTTTCAGGGAGGTCCGACAGAGTTAGCCAAAGATGGCGCTGGGCGACAACTATTTCCGCCATTGCCTTACCTTGGGAAATGCTATTGTCCCCATCATGCGGAGCACGAGGTCCGAGGCACGGCGGGCCTCCTCCATGGCTTCCGTTGCGGCATGCTTGTCTTTTGTTACCTGGATATTTTGCAGTTTTTCTGCCAGGTATGCCTGTACCATGGTCAATGCATTCATTGCGCGAGCCACAATGCACTGAGCCTTGTAGCACTTCTCGAGTTGTTTCTCCGAAGCGCGGCAGGCCCTGCTGGGTAGCACGGGTTTCGTCACTGTGGCTGTGGGGGCCAGGCGAGCCGCCAGAGTCTCCTCTATCAGGGGTGCATTGGCGAGGCCTGCTGTCTCCATTCCCGCGACGTCAAGGAGTCGGGATAATGGCAGCATGATGGAAGCTCCGGGTTCCGCCCAGGAACGTTTGAGCTCCATGAGGAAATCCGGAAAAATGGGCATTTTCTGCGACGTTGTTGGCTGTTTCACGTAGAAGTAGCTTCCCGCTAGCCTCATAGCCTGTTGGCAAGGCGTGGGGTCTGGCCACCTGACCCGCAGGGCATCTGCCGCTCTATGGCACAGGTCGAACAGAGCAGGTACCGACAAGTCCGGTTCCGGAAGAATGTGTGCCAGGTTCTGGAAGGAACCCACAGTTTCTCCTTTGTGACCATATTCAGCATCTTGGTCGGACACTTCAGGCGTCGAGTCCTCAGCGGAGGAATTCCTCTGAGGAATCCGACATGTTGTCCTCTCCGACTCAGCCGTTGCATTCCATGTCCACGTTTTCGGGCTCCGGTTCAGGAGCGAGCACTTTAGTGCGACCTTCAGTGCCGCGTTCCTAGCCATGGATTTGGCCAACTTATCAGCCCGTCGTTTCCTCACTACTGCCGACATTCGGCGGCAGTGAGAGCAGGAGTTGGGGAATTCCAGCGCTTTCCTCGCGTGCAGAATCCCTAGGCAGACAGGACAGGCCTCGTGGGTGTCCGTCGCCGAGAGGGATTAGCCGCATCCGCTAGGGCATGGGCGGGAGCGAGGACTCACCGTCCTGGTTTTCCTCCTCCTTGTCCTCTGTTTTCCCTTCTTGGGAGCCATGTCCGGCGAGAAGCGCCAAAGTTGTTCCTAGTTTTCTTTTGTTCGAAGCCGTCTTCACCGTCGTCTTGATTTTGCTGAATAGCCTGCTAAAGATTAGCAAGAGGTTGTGACGCAGTTAGCACCGTCGAGCAAAAAAGCTTCGGAAAAGAAGAAAACTTCGAGGGTGAGTAGAAAAACGCTGGACTAGCTTTCGCCAGCCCAGCAATTTGCAGGGAAATTTCTCTGTACGCTCAGTGTAGGGAGCAAGCTCACCTCAGTCGAACAATGTGACAACAGAGAAGTCCCACAAAGTTCAGGTGTTAAGCGAGGTGAAGGGCAAAAAGAGAAAGATGGAGGGGCGCAAGCCGCTTAAGTACCCAGAGGGTGGGGCCTCTGGCGCGGCAGTGATGCCCCTAGCCGTAAAGGCGTGAGTATATTCCTTCAGTTAATCGCGCAGGGGCGCAATCCCATAGCAAGTATGTTGCACCGAGAGACCAGACTGAAAGGGAACTTATTATTACAAAGTATTATTATGATAATTATTATTACTGTTATTATTATTTTTGCTGTGTGTGTCTATAGAGATCTCCAAAGTGAGCTGGGTTTTCTCACTCATTTTTCCAAAACTTTAGATACATTTTTCGAGAGTTTACTATGATGTACCATTACCAAAAGTCATGGTCTGTTTTTTTATTCAGAGACACATTTAAAGTTTTGTAAGTTTGTGTAAAACTACAAAATAGAAAAAATAAAATAAAAAAATTAAGATAAAAAGGGCAAATAGAAGGACTTCTTATCAGTTGGCCTCCTTAATGATCTTTCTCACTTTGTGTTTACTTTTTACAACCTACTTTCTGTCTTCAACTTTGCTCCACCCTACATTTATCTTTTACTACTGCGTCTATATTTTCCCTCCCTTTTCCCGCTCACCTGTATCCTCTAATCAATGTGCCTTTCACATGACATAATTTATTCCTTTAGATATGTCTCACTTCCCCTCTTCATCTACACATCAGCCTCCTCTTCCTTCCTCCCCACCCATCGCTCACTTAATATCTCCTCCTTTCTCTCCCCCTCCTGCCAGTGAGCCTACCCCAGCAGCCTTGGCCCTCTTAAATGCACCATTTCTTCCAAGAGATATCCTTCTGCACTGACCTCTGCGCTAGCTGGCTGCCTGCCATCTCCACTCAATGGACTCATCAATCCATCTTGGTTCTTGGATGGCCTTGATTTTATTGTCTCACACAACCCTCTGTCATCCTGTTCATCTCTCAACCCTAATGTCATCCTTTCAGGTTTTTACATGTCTGCATTTTTGGAGCACACGGCGTTTGATTACATTTAGCTGAAATGTCAGAGTGCAGGTGGGCCATTGTTGTCAAGTCCTCACCGGGGCGAAAGATGCACAGACATGGATGTGTTATATTTTGTGAAGTTAATCATTTGCTTGGACGAGGCAACAGCCATGAAACTCGATTTATTTTTTCGCTTATTACCGCTGATGATTGATTAAACTTTTTAATGCACCGATGCTTTATATTAAACGACTCTTGCTGATACTTATTAATCATGGTTAGCTCCCAAACCACAGGCACTGTGCAAAAACAAAAACATGACATGGTTCATCAACATGACATGAACTGTCTGTCATTTTGGTTGGCCTGTTAGCTGCACTGCACACTGTAAGAGAGGGTTAAAGACATAGTTCAGATCTTTGAAGTGGGGCTCTGGGGAAAGATTATGAATGAATAATACATTTTGTAAAAAAAAAAACTGAACGACTTTACATTGAAGAAATAAAGCTTTAATCAAATTACATTGATGAGCTAACTATGAACAACCCAAATGCCACAGATTTTTGGGTATGCATGTAATCCTTATTTTATATATATTTACCAATGCCACATGTTTCACATTATAGAGCTATTTTGGCAAAATACAAACATCCATCCATCCATTTTCTTCCTTTTATCCGGGGTCGGGTCGCGGGGGTAGCAGCCTACAGTAAGTAGGGAGGCCCAGACTTCCCTCTCCCCAGCCACTTGGAGCAGCTCCTCTGGGGGAATCCCAAGGCGTTCCCAGGCCAGCCGAGAAACATAGTCCCTCCAGCGTGTCCTGGGTCTTCCTCTGGGTCTCCTCCCGGTGGGACATGCCCGGAACACCTCACCAGGGAGGCGTCCAGGAGGCATCCTAACCAGATGCCCGAGCCACCTCAACTGGCTCCTCTCGATGTGGAGAAGCAGCGGCTCTACTCCGAGTCCCTCCCGGATGACTGAGCTTCTCACCCTATCTCTAAGGGAGAGTCCAGACACCCTGCGGAGAAAACTCATTTCAGCCGCTTGTATCCGAGATCTCGTTCTTTCGGTCACAACCCAAAGCTCATGACCATAGATGAGGGTAGGAACGTAGATCGATCGGTAAATTGAGAGCTTTGCCTTTTGACTCAGCTCTCTCTTCACCACGACAGACCGGTACAGCGCCCGCTTCACTGCGGACGCTGCACCTATCCGCCTATCGATCTCACGCTCCAGTTTTCCCTCATTCGTGAACAAGACCCCGAGATACTTAAACTCCTCCACTTGGGGCAGGACCTCCTCCCCGACCTGGAGAAGGCATGCTACCCTTTTCCGGCTCAAGACCATGGCCTCGGATTTGGAGGAACTGATCCTCATCCCGGCCGCATCACATTCAGCTGCAAACCGCTCCAGCGAAAGCTGTAGATCACGAACTGATGAAGCCAATAGGACCACATCATCTGCAAAAAACAGAGAAGAGATTCTAAGGCCACCAAAACGGATCCTCTCAACACCTTGGCTGCGCCTAGAAATTCTGTCCATAAAAGTTATGAACAGAATCGGTGACAAAGGGCAACCTTGGCGGAGTCCAACTCTCACTGGAAACGAGCCTGACTTACTGCCAGCGATACGGACCAAGCTCTGACACCGGTCGTACAGGGACCTAACAGCCCATATCAAAGGGCCTGGTACCCCATACTCCCGGAGTACCCCCCACAGAACCCCCCGAGGGACGCGGTCGAATGCCTTTTCCAAGTCCACAAAGCACATGTAAACTGGTTGGGCAAACTCCCACGCACCCTCCAGGACCCTGCTGAGGGTGTAGAGCTGGTCCAGTGTTCCACGACCAGGACGAAAACCACACTGCTCCTCCTGAATCCGAGGTTCGACTATCCAACGGACCCTCCAATACAAACAAACAAAGTATATTCTAGCACTTCTTAGTGGAATATTCACAGCCAGCTGCTGCTACCACTATTTGTTGTTGTTAATACCCACAGACATCTATGTAATCAACCATGCACATTGGAACCTCTAACTATGAATTTTACCTGTTCCATCAGGTGATTTGTTTGTTAAAAAAAATGTATTTTGAACATTTTATTTCCGATAAAATGCTGCAAATGGAAATAAAGACAGAAAAAATGTTTTTATTTTGAGACTTAGCAATAGGATTAGCATTTGTTCAAGGTTGAACAAATGCTAATCATATTGCTAAGTCTCAAAAGTCAGAAACATCCTGCCTGCAGGCAGGATGTTTTTTTCTGCTCTCAGATAGTGAGGTGACCCTGGGGAAAGGCAAACACATCTGTGTTTAAAGTAAATAATTTTTTAACCTAAAAGACCAAAGACCATTGTTAATATTTTAAAATATGTATTTGGATCTGCTTTAAATATATAGGTTTCACTATGGATACTGACATCCATGAAAAGGTTTATAAAATAATGTTCACGGAATCTCTTTAAAGCATTTAAAAAAATATGCAGACAGACAGGAGCAGTTTGAAAGCCACCAAAACCCACTGAAGTTTTGGACCACCTCAGACCAGCCATTAGCTTGTCAGTGCAGTCAGAAGTAAACTTAATTTATCCAAACTGAGGTCCTTTAAATAACTAAATTAGATAGGTAGAATATTATTTATATAAAACATTTCCACAAAATTCTACTTCAAAACATTTGAAATACCCCATGAAGAAGAACAGTTTATAAACCTTTTATTTTTTAATGGCAGCAGTATTTGTTCTTTATTTTATGATATTTAATGAGGTTTAGACCAGCAGAATCTGTCCTTTTTGATTTTATTTTCATTTACCCTTTATTTATACAGTTAGTCTCATTGAGTCACGAGAACTCATTTTCAAGAGAGACCTGTTTTGAGGAGCAGATGGTGGGGGTTAAGGGCCTTGCTCAGGGGCCCAGAGTGGGGCAAATGAGGGTGGAGGCAGGTGTGGGTGTTTCACCTTTTCTACCCACATTTTGATGTTGACTGTACTGGGAGTTGAACCTGCAACTTTCTGATCACAGGCCCATCTTCTCTAAACTCTGCATCACTTTACGCAAACGCCATAGGCAAGGGTCCAAAACAAGTATACTCACGAGATATGGGTTAATCCAAATTAATTTTCATGCATCCTGACTGAATGTGATTTTTTTCCATAGATCCCATTTGAATTTAACAAAGTATTAAGAAAATACAACTGAGGCCCACCCGTCAGCCAATGTATTACTGTTTTATACCCAAGTTGTCAATTAAAATGAGGAAATTTACTTGTTCATAGAAATACATAATTTTGAAAATCCCACATGGGCTCTTTTTTTAATCACTTAACTTCCCACACAGGCCAGCAAAAAGGAAATAATCTGTTTAGACGGATTAAGCATTGCTTCAAAATCTTCACAGTGTAAAATATAATGCATGGCTTCAAACTGCACGTATCTCTTGCATTAGTATTTGGTGCATTTGCAGCCTTCGACACTGTGGACCATAGTATTCTCCTCCACCGTCTTTATATGGAGGTCGGTCTCTGCGACACCGTCCTGGACTGGTTCAAATCTTTCCTCTCCAATAGGCTGGAATGTGTTAGTCTTGGCAACGCCACGTCCCAGACAGTCTGTGTCTCCTGTGGTGTCCCTCAGGGGTCAGTTCTGGGGCCCCTGCTGTTTTCCCTTTACATGCTGCCTTTAGGTCAAATTATTAATCAGTTCAACATTTCTTTTCACTGTTATGCCGACGATACACAGCTTTACATCAGGACTGGAGCATCCTCATCTTCCACCTTGTCATCTCCATCTTCACTCACTGCCCTCTCTACCTGCCTGGAGGAAATAAGGGCATGGATGAATCAGAACTTTCTTCAATTAAACTGCTCCAAGACTGAGGCCATACTGATTGGCACCCCTCACCAGGTACAAACATCTACTATAACAACAATTTCCTTTTCTGGACAAGACATCCCCCTCTCCACCTCTGTTACAAATCTTGGAATAAAAATGGACTCTCATCTTACATTTGAAAATCACATTAAAGTTGCAGTATGTAGCTTTTTTTATAAACATATTTCTTCTCTCAGTCACTATTTTTTGTCAGAGTGATGTTAAACAGGTAATCTTTGAGAAATACTATATTCCTCTGGCGTCTCCCGGTGGTTAAAATAGCATTTATAAAAACCAGAGCGGGCCGTTTTTGACCAGCCAATAAAAACAGAGTTATTTTCATGAACGAGCTTCCCCCGCCCTCCCCCCGCCTCTCCCAGCGGCAGCGCGCAGGCGCAGCAGCCGGGCACGCTCCCGTCTCAAACAGTAGCTGTTTCAAGATGGCGGAGGTGGCGAGAGCTTCGAGTGCTCAAAGGATTGCCAAGCGATGCAGAGTTAGCAACTTTCCTGCTTGAAAAGTAAGTGTCTTTGCTTGAATCATGTGATAGCGCAAATGCCATGAAATTATCTACAACAGGCTAAAACCGTTTTCCGGCCTACAGCTGACGTGATGCTAATGGCAGCAGCTAACTCATTCAACCTCAGTATTGTTTTGATACGTACATTTAGTTATCCTAACTTATTGTATTGTGGATCAGCATGCAGATATGATGAAAGTACTGTAACTGCGCTGTCTGTGTAAGAGAGGCATGATCACAACTAGCAATTAGCATATTGTCTGCAGATCATTTGGTGTTCATAATCTAAAAGTCTGTTAGTTGTACTACACAATATATGTTGTTGATGCATACATCTCAACCTCTTTGGACGTTTACCTGTATAAAGGGCCTCAAAAATTATTAATTTTTGGAATAAAATCTGTAAAACTTGCGGTGGGGTGGACGAGTTTGCTGCGGACATGAGCATGCAGTGAAGCAGGATGAAAGGAGAGCATAAAAAGTTCAAATTTTACTTCTAGCAGCAGAACAGGATG
>JBBPBX010040782.1:5384-16271 GCA_038048925.1 Garcialebias charrua
AATAAGCTATTATTTACTATTTGTACTACTACTACTCCTACTTAGCAGTTTTTCACTTATCGCGTGGCTTCATGGTACGGATCCCCGAAACACAGCGGAAATGTTCCAATTTCACTTTAAAACAATGTTTTCTAAACAAAACTTTTGTTTTCCCACTGGAAAATGAAGATAGCATTGTCCTTTTTTATTCTTAAAATATGTGTCAGAGATTAGGCTAAAATAAGGGAAATAAGTAGTGAAAACCTATGTGGCACTTTTTTTATCTCTTTCTCAAAATTGATTCACTATAATTCTGACTATTGAATTTAGTATGTTTTGTTGAATGAATTTGTCATGTTTAGAATGTATGCTTCACTTCAACATTTGCAGCAATTATACATATCGGTAGTTTGATTCACACTGCATGTTTTAATTGAGTTTCACATTAGAAGATTGTGATCAAGACGTTTTTCACACAAATATTAGCCTGCTCCATGTAAGAGGAATGATGGATTATATCACATTCTATTCTTTTCAGTTTCTAAACATAACAGTTGCATAACATAGCATAACACATTCTCAGTCTTGTGAACAATGGCAAATGCATGAAATTGATGTCACCACATGCAGTGATGTAATTTAGCTGCCATGTAGCTATTCTTTATTAGGTGTTACACATCTCATGGATTGTACATTTGAATAACAGGAGAAAATCATTGCAACCAGTACTGCTTTTATTGGGATATGTACAATGCTTTGAGAGGAGCAGAGAGAAAAGCTGAGCACAGACGCTTACATATATTCTTAAGTTGTGGTTCTGTTTAAATGGCATACTTCGTGTTGTTAATGTTGTTACTGAGTTGCTATTGTTATGAAGCCGTGCCTCTTTCATGATTGCAATGCCTTCAGTTTAGTTTAAAAAAAAAAAAAAAGCACAGAGTAACATGTCAAATATATAGCCATCAAATTAATAATTCAAACTAAATATATTTAAAAGTTGATTTAATCATACAACAGCAAGGTAATAGCTCCATGAATTGACAAGAATATACAATCTTTAGGCGTCACAACCATTATATGTGATGGGGACCTGCCCCCCCGAAATATATAAAAAATGTTTATTGGGACCCCCCACTTTTACCATGAAACATTAGTTCAGTCGGCACTTTTTCTATTTTTCCATGAATGAATCCATCCCACTTGATTAATAGGATAATACTCAAGCCACTATAAGTCCACTCCAGGTTTTCCTGGTTACCTACAACTCCCCACAACAACAGCGTTTCTCCTCTGCGTCTCCGGCCTCGGCAAGGAATGATAACAGGTGAAGGAGGTAGAGACACTTCTGTGTTGCTTGCTCGCCAGCTTAGCTTGGGCAGTTGTTGACTGGGAGTGTGGGGGTGGGGAGTTGATCATAGACATATGTACATAGTGTAATAATATAGGACTTATTGGTCAGTTTACTGACTTACCTATATTTTAGAGAAGTTGGAGCAGACTTGATCTGACCCAAATTCATTTGCGAGTTCACCCTTTTTCCGGTATTGCATTGCTTTAAAGTGATTAGCCAGAAATGTAATTTCACGAGAGACTTCAACTTCTGTTGATCCACCAAAAGATAGACCTTTTATTGAAATAATCATGAATGTACATTAAACATTTTTATCGATATTAGCTCTGAATTACTAACTACTTTGACAAGAATTCAAATTAAAAACAAACAGACAGTTAGTGTTTAACTTACTGTTGGCACATTTACTTGACAGATTAATGGCTTAAGAAAAATAAGAAATAAGAGGAAGAAGTGAGAAATGAAAGCTAAGTTTAAAGGAAGTTAATTATGGTGCCCAGCTCTGGCCGGGGGCTCTCGGCTCGCTGGTGGGTTGGGGTTCATATGCTGGGGGGTGGGTGTCTGGGGGCGTGACTGGTGGCCAATGGGAGGGGGCGGGCAAACCCAGCCTGGGTGTCTAATGTGTTATGTGTTCTGAAAGTTGTTAATATGAAGGGTGGGTATAGTATTTCTTCTGGGGTGGGGATTAGGTGGATGTCCTGGATGATGGTCTTGGACTATACTTGGCCGGTGTGCGGGCCCCGGTTGGGGCCTGTTCTTGGTGCTTCCTGGCTCTGTCGACGGTTGGGCGGGCGCTCTTGGCCGTGTCGTCCATGTGGGATTTTGTGTCCTCTTGGACGGCGGGCTGACTGCGGTTCGCAGGGGTCGTGGCGGCCCTGGCGGGTGTGGGCTGTTGGTTCTGCTGTTGGCGGCCCTCGGGGCCGTGTCCCTCTCTGGTCTTGGCTCAATGTCCTGGCGGTCGGAGAGGTGTTTCCTTTACCTCGCTCCTTGGGTGGACCTTGGCGAGCTGGGGGGTAAGCAGGGTCAGCGGGGGAGCTGACTCGCTGTGGGAGCACTGTTCCTGCAGTTATTTTTCTCCCCATCCCTCAACACGCACCTCCGCCCTCTTCATCTTAAATTAATACATGTAGGGAATTTGGGTCTCGGGTGTGCTGCAATGGTTTTACATCTCTGTTGTTAAGAGCACCTGGGACTCAATTTTATATACACTTTAGACATTCATTCATAAACATCTTCATAAAAGTCACATATAGGGAAGGAGTGAGCACTATGGCTATGGGTGGCGGGATGACATCAATCTCGCCCCCATGCCTATGCTCACTCAACATTATGCATTTAGACAATTAGGGCCTGGGTTAGAGTTGGAGTGGAGGGGAAACTGGTATAATGCCAGCCTTTGCTCCTTCTCTTTCCTTTTTAAATACACTTTACAACAACACTCACCAACAGTACATTTGGGGACGGGGGTGTGTGTGTCGGGGTCTTGATTTGTTAATTTCAATTTTATTTATTATGTATTTATTTATATATTATTTATTTATTTTTCTCTTGCCCCCCGGGTTGCCTTGCGGACATTCTGGGGGTGGGCCGTCAGGGGTTGTGCTGGGGAGTGGGGGGGTTCGGGGCCTGCGGGTTCGCCGTGGGCGGGGCTGGCAGTGGGCTCCCTCTGGGGCTGCTTGGGCTCGGGTGTCCTGTCCTGTCCTGTCGGCAGGGCGCGGGGTGTGCCAGATCTTGGACGTCTGCTGCTCTCCACCCCAGAATGAATGGGTCTACCTCCTGGGTTTGGATGTGGGCTGCCCCATGTAGGTAGCAGGTACATGTCTTGGACCTAGGGGGTATAGAGTGTGCATCGGGATTATGAATGGAGCGTGTCGTTATTGTTTGTCTTTCTGTGACTGAGGGTGAGGATGAGGGTGGGTCTGAATGAGTGTGTCTGTGTATGAATGTTTAAGTGTCAGGCTGGGACTTGGACTGCCCCCTCTCTGATACTTCTGAGGCTACCCAGTGTCGCGCTCCTGCCACGTGGCCCCCTGGTGGGTGTTCCTCTGCCTACGGGCGTGCTTGGGGCCCTCACTATCTGGGGCTGGGCGCTTGGGCGTTTGTCAGCTCGGCCTGGTGGCTGCCTGGTGGGGCTCGGGTCCTCTGGTCCTGTCAGGTCTGGACCTGAGGGATGGGCGTCCCCGGTGCCCGAGCCTCGGTGACCGGCCCTGGGGCTACGTCGGTGCGGCGGGCTCCGGCGGGGGCCTGTGTATTGTCGCTGTTGACCCCGGGGGGTCATTGTGTGTGGTCCCTGGTGGGGTTCGTCCGGTTCTTCCACTTGGTCGGATCTGGGGAGTGGACGAGTGGCTCGTCCTGTTCGGGTGGTCCTGGGGACTCTGGGCTCGGGGTCCTTCCTGGGGTCTTGGGCTTTGATCGCCCCTTCGTCTGTCTCGGGCTTTGGGGGGACGGGTCTCTGATGCTTCACAGTTGCTACTAAATGTTCTATTGGAGGAACCTCATTCACTTATGCATGCTCACAACCACACACAAATGGATGCAGGGATGTATAGTAGATGTATGTAGATGGGTATATAAATGAATATAAATATATATGTATGTATATTGTATATATATTTGTAGGTATGGGTATGTGTATTTATAGAAATATTTGCAAGGTCATGAATATTATCAGTCTTTATGCTTGTATGTTTCGTTGTTGTGTTCTGTCATGTGCTTTGCAGGATTGTGGACGGAGGTTTGGTGTGTTTGCCTTGTGCTCTTTCTGTGGACAATTGTTGTTTTGTTGTTTTGTTTTGTTTTGTTGTCTCACTTTCTCTTTTCTTTCTTTCTCTCTATTAAAAAAAAATATATATAAAAAAAATAAATAAAAAAAATAAAAAAAATAAAGGAAGTTAATTATCAAAAAAGGCGTTCAATACAGGATCAACTGGACTTTATTTGTATTCTGTATTCTGTATTCTGTATTGAACGCCTTTTTTGATTTCATCATGTCCTGGACGACTGAGAATCTTCACCAGAAGTTAATTATTTTGAAACAAACAGGGTGGCACCTTTCCCAAACAGGTCCAACTGTACTTCGGCACGTTCAGCACACAATCAAAGCCTCTTTTACCTGGTGACGACACGTCCCTTGGAGATAAGGGCTGAGAAGTTTGTGGACACTAACGGACTATGTGGTCCAGCTCACGTCCAGTCGACTTCTGTGAGATAGTATGGCTGATTCAGACGAGCGGGGAGTACGCCTTCACCGGCAGAAACAGGTCCATGTCCTGACTGAGCTTTCAAAATAAAACTTTCCAGAAAACAAATTCTTTCAGAAGATGAGTGAATGAGGCACAGTAAGCTTTACTGTAACTCCGCTGAGAAACATAGGTCTAGTTGACACAATGACCAGAACGTTTCCAGCTTTTTCCAGAGGAGAAAACCAGCTGTTAGATCAATTCTTCCCTTCGACACTAAAGTCAAAACGGAAGTAAGACTTTATATGGAGGGTGGAGTCTACCACCTTCTGAATGGCTTATTGGTTGGTTTAACAAAATAACGGATGGAATTTTGATTCCCATAGGCAGAAAGTCTCTGACGGACAACAGGAAAACTGTTTACATAAGCGGTCAGATGTACTGGCCTGTGAGAGTTGTGTCTAGCTCGAAGACAAAACAGAGAAGGAAGTGAACAGCTTTACCATGACTCGTGTCCCAGATTCAGAGCACACTTGTAATGAAGAATAAACCATCAGAAGGTCAAACTCATGCAAGTAACAGATCATCATTAAATGACAAAAGTATACTGTAGATCAATTCTGAATTAACACACATTAAAAAGAAAGTTCACTCTGATTAATTGGTGTCCATTAATTCAAAATAATTGTAACAAAAATAGTGTCCACTTGTCTCCTTGAGAGCTTCAGAAAGTGTAACACTCAGAGTTTCAGAGAGATGTGAAGAGGTGTACTTGAAGGTCAAGCATGAGGACCTGTATCCCTACAATAGTTAGGAGGATGCTTGAGAGAAGTTGAGTGCTATGTCTGTGGCATCTTAGCTTAGCAGTAACTGTGACGATGTAAGGTGCTGTGTGTAAGGTGCAATAAAGTTGAAATGGCTTTAAAACCCACACCTTATTATTCTCAAGCTTCGTGAGAAACACATTTAGATTAGTAGTACTGAACACAAGGGGGGAAAAGTCTAGTGGTGATGTTTTTATTTCTCTATAAACACACCCCTGATACAGAGCTATACCCATACAGATACTGTATAGCTTTGCTTTTAACTGGTGGTTTTTATGACATGACATGATGCTTAACAAACAAAAAATAATAATAACAAAATAAAGTGGGAAAAGTATATGGTAAATGGAGCTTACTTATACAGCACTTTCCAGCTCCCTTTGAGGGGTCCCAAAGCGCTTCACAGTACCAACCATCCACCCATTCATACACACATTCATACACCGGTAGCGGTAGACTGCCATGCAAGGCGCCAACCAGTCTTACTGGGAGCAACTCAGGGTTACGTGTCTTGCCCAGGGACACAACGAGGTATGCCGTGACCGGGGATCGAACCGTCCGGTCCTGAGCCGGCTGCCCTGCCTCTACACCATCTCGTCCCATCTCAAAGTAATAACAACTATGGTTGCCTCAGCTGACATTTTTCAGTCTGGTTTTAAACAATTACACAGCACCAAAAAAGCCTTGGCAAGGGTTTGTAACAACATTCTTTTAGCAACAGATTCTAGTCAGTTTGTGACTAGAGCTATCGTGAACTCTTACAGAGCTCTGTAATGTAGAAATATATAAACGTATCCGTCGAATTTAGCCATTTAAAACATCAGATATTAGCGAATTGGCTTCAGTTCGTGAAGCAGAAGTTATTTAGAGTGATAAACAACAAACAGCAATGTTTCATTTCTCCGTGTTGCTGTTTCTTTTACAGGAAAGGTTGCACATTCATGAAGTGAGCCCTTTAGCTTTGCTGACATCTGGTGCTCACTACATGAATGTGCAACCTTTCCTGAAAACAGAACTAGCAACACGGAGAAATGAAACATTTCTGTTTGTTTTTTATCACTCAAAATAACTTCTGCTTCACGAACTGAAGCTAAATCGCTAATATCTACAGTTTTAGATGGCTAAATTCGACGGATGCGTTTATATATTTCTACATTGTATTCAATGTGCGCTTGGAGCAAATTCCTTTATCTGACGTCACAAACACGTGACCGGAAAACCCGTATTTACCGTGTAAAAAAACAGCGCTAATTTTAAACTATTCTTGAGAGGAATTTTCATTCATTTAACATTATTTTAGCAAAAACGGTCAGGGGTCAATCTTAATATTTATATATGTTGTGCCATTTTTTGAAAAGTTAAAAGATGATGTCAGTGGAGCTTTAAGTCTGTGTTGAACAGATCTGAACTTGAAGAAATTGTCCATGTATTTGTTACAGCCTGGCTAGACTACTGTAACACGCTTAATGTTGGTGTCAGTCAGGTGTCCCTTTCACTTCTCCAGCTCATTCTAAATGCTGCAGCTCGGCTATTACCGTAACAGAAACTTGTAGGTTTCAAAATATTTCACCAGTTTTGTCCTCCCTTCATGGGCTCCCTGTGCATGTAAAAAAACAATTTTTAAATGCTCTTGTTGACATTTAAGTACATAAATGGCCTTGCATACTCATACCTCTCTGATCTACTTCAACCATATGTTCCTTCTTGGGCACTGAGCTCATCTCACCAGCTGCTTTGAGTCCTACCAAAAACAAGACTTAAGCTCAGAGGATATCGAACTTTTTGTCAGTTATTGGCCCTAAACTTTAGACCAATCTGCCACACAACATTAGACAGGCCACTTCACATCCTGTTTTAAAACTCTCCTAAAAACACACCTGTATTCACTAATGTTTAAAGGTGCAGTCTGCAGTTTCTGTAGTGCAGTCTGTAAGTTTTCTAAAAATATATTTTTAACATATTTCTTCACTCTGTCACTATTTACTGACAGACTGATGTTAGACAAAGTAATCTCTGAAAAAAAACTATAATCCCCTTGCTTCTCCAGGTGTTACTAAAAGCATTTCTAATAACCCACAGTGACCCGCCGTTAACCAGCCAATAAAAAGAGTTTTTAACCAGCCAATAAAAACAGAGCTTCTCACTTCTCACGCTCCTAACCCACGCCCCCGCCTGTCCCAGCCCCAGCGGCCGCGCACATTCTTGTTCAAAGGATTGCAAAGCGATGCAAAACTGTTTTGTATGTGACACAAATGTATTAAATTCCCCTTCTTCATCCCTGATCTGGACTTTTCTTTTGTTTTTGCCAAAAGTCAAGTGATCGCTTCCTCCTCCACTGACTCCATGACTGAAAATGAGGAAATGAATGAATTTGTCACGAGCAAATTAAACTCGGGTTCAACGTGGCTGCGCGAGGCTCAGCAGATTTCATGGTGTTCTGGTGTGCTCCATGTTTTTATTTTATTTTTTAGAACGTTTTATTAACATATAATCACAGAACTTCGCAGTGGCTGCCACAGGACATGCAGTGGAGGCGGAGCATTCAGAGGCTGCAGCGAGAGCAAGGGGGAGCAGAGCCATATATGGCTCTGAGTGGGGAGGGACCAGAATGCTTTCCCTGTTGAACATTTTTCTAAGTGCTGTGTTCTACAAAAACTGCAGAGTGCACCTTTAAGGTTCAAGCTTTCTATATTTGTCATTTGCATTACATGTGGTACATGTGGTGGGTGTACACAGGGTCCCAGTTACATCCAACAAAAGTATAAATTGTAAAGAAAAACATTATTAAGTTCTAATATATGAATTGAAAAATATACTAAACTAAGAATACACTAACCACTAATAGTACACAAACAAAACGCCAAACAACAGCAGTAACACAATATGACACGATTAACAGAGTATGACTTGATTTAGTATTTCATTGATTCTCGTTTTTGTGTTATTGTGTTTTAATTTTTTATGCTTTTAATTGCATCTTGTTATTATTCTCTATATAATTTACTTCCTTGAGCTATTGTTAAGCACTGTGGTAACAGCTGCTGTTTTAAATGTGCTTTATAAATACATTTGGCTTGCCTTGCCTTGAATTAACTCTTAAACCAGCTATTGATTCCACTTTCAAACAATTGTGTAAATATAAAATGTTATTTTAGCAATTTTTTTATGAACTCATTATCTGCCACACACACAAACACAATAAACTAATAGCATTTGTGTAGAAGGTAGAACCAAATTATGTTTTTAATTATTACAATGTTAGTTTAAACTACGTATGCATCTTCTTTACTGTTGTTTAAGACTTTTCTACACATTTTCCTCAGAATTTCATTTCCCCCTCTATTGGTGCCAACAGAATAAAAGAAAAGATTGAAAAATGCAGAATCAATATATAAAAAAGACCTTGGGCATGACTGTAGGAAATATCTAATAGACTAATGGAAAAGTTTGAAAAATGTTGGTCTGCAGGGCCAGTTCTCCACTTTCTTCCAGACTGAAAAATCTCAACAGCGATTGGATGGATTGCTTCTAAATGGGACCCTTAACTTAAGTTGCCTTTTTTATTGTGTGTGTGTGTAACAGATGATACTAAAAGCACATTTTATAACAGGGACAAAACTGAGAGAGTAAAAGCACCCTCAACTTGGTTAGAAACATTCTCAAGGAAACTTTAAAGCAATTTGCCTAACAAGAAATTTGTTACAAAACACTGCACTGTGTTATGTATGATATGTTTAATTTCTTGAAGAAATGGGGGGAAATGCACATCATAAACTAAGATTAAAAAATAAGGAAGGGGGGGGCATGCCCACCCCCTCCAGGGAATCCTGATGTTGTGGAGTATCCATTAAGAAATGGGACACATCCTTACCTCCAACCCCAAAGAGCGTGGAGGACATGGTGCATGCCCTCCAGAAACACTTAAACGACACGAAGGAACAACCTCTTCCCTTATTAATGTGCTGCTTTACAAAGCAACATACCATGTAAGGCTCCCCCAGGATAAGGCAGTGCAACGAGCGTAGCAAGTGGGTCTGTTCATTTTTTAAAGTTGGGTAACCTGTCCTGAAAGGTACTGCAGTAAATCAAGATGCTACTTTACTGCTCCAGTAGATCTTACTCACCTTGCACATGAAGTATGTAATGATTCAGAAGATGTCAGCGTCTGACAGAAGACACTAATACCATTTTGTTTTTCAAATTTAAATGGCTGCTTGACAAATAAAATCAACTTCGGTTTAGTTGGCATTAGACACACGCAGGAATAGCGCAGATAGTATAAAGTAGTGTGCCAATGTGTGAAATCGATTGACAGTTTTAGCCATGATGTGTTCACAGTTCAAAGGACAAGGTTTAATGCTTGGCTGGCACTGTACATATTAAAGGTGGTGCTTTAGAATAGGGGAAATGCTTACTTTGATTTCCCTCAGGCTTTTTGCTCTCTGAGCAAAATGAAAACACTCCTTCTCTGGCAGCATAAAAGCTATGAGCCACCACACAAAAATACATGTATTCACATGAGCACACACACACAGACATACTGTACGAGTGTGTTTTATAAGGCCGCAGTCTGCACATTTTTAGCAGTTAAAAGATTTCTTCATAACTGGATGACCTTGTGTGCAATATAAAATATGATGGATGGAGCGATGTAGTGCAACACGACAAGAGGATTGATTGTGTATCACTTTCAAGCAACTCTATGCTTGACATAGTAAGCCTCATTTTGCAGTGCAGATAGGTAAAAACAATATGCAAGAGTGTTTTAGTGTTGTTCCATTTTTATTTGGAAGTGTATTTTAGAAGCTAAGACTTGTAGCTTCCTTTGTTTAAAAGCAGAGTAGAACACCACAATGTGATTAATGTTTGTGCAAAGGTCTCAGAGTTTGTTTGTGTGCTGTCTCATGGCAAAATAACCTACACAACCCCTGCACAAATTTAAACAAGACTTGTGGAAAAAAAATCACTGGATGTACATCCACAACAAAAAGACAAACAAATAAAAATATTTTAGAGCCTACCCATTGCTACTCATTGTTTGAGATCTTTGCTTAAAACTTTAAGCTCTGTGAGGTGCTTGCTGACATCTTCACCACCTCACTTGCACTGGAGTCAGTTCCCACCTGCCTGAAGACCGCGACCATCATCCCAGTTCCAAAGAGCTCCACAGTGACTGGTCTGAATGACTATAGACCGGTGGCCCTCACCCCGATAGTCGCAAAATGTTTTGAGAAACTGGTCATGTCCCACATCAAGACAACCGTCAACATCAACGAGGACCCTCATCAGTATGCATACCGCGAGAACCGATCAACAGAGGACGCCATCTCCTCTGTGGTCCACACTGCTCTCACCCACCTGGATCAGAAGGACTCATACGTGCGTATGCTCTTTGTGGACTTCACATCTGCCTTCAACACCATGATCCCCCAAACTCTGATAGACAAACTATCCACACTTGGACTAAGCCCCTCCATTTGTAACTGGGTCTTAGACTTCTTAACAAACAGACCACAGTCCGTGAAGATCCACAACTTCTCCTCCTCCACCATTA
>JBBPBX010040783.1:11550-29197 GCA_038048925.1 Garcialebias charrua
GGGTGACAGACCATAATGAACATAACGTATTTGTTAGAATAACATGCCAGAGCCTCGGCACCACTGTTGTTTTAGTTGGAGCGGAGCAGTGGAGCAGTGGAGCAGTGGAGGGGGGCCTCAGGAAGCGAGGCGTGCACGCAGAGTACAAGTTAACTCTGAAATATGGCGCCTGCTCACTGCTCTGACACTGTGTGTGCACGTCTGACACTGTGTGTGCACGTCTGACACTGTGTGTGCACGTGAGCTCGGCCGTCATCAATCATCCCCTCGTGCTGCCGGAGGTCCGAGGCCCGGCCGGTGTCTCTGAAGACAGGGGAGTCCAGAACCTCCACCCAGACCTGAGCTCACCTCCTCTCATTCCAACCAACTAAACTGAACGTAAAAAACCCAGAAACTCGTTTTTTTGTCTGAAACTCACTCGCTCGGCTCGACTTATCAGTGTCCTGCTACACTTAATAATAATAATAATAATGAATTCAATTTATAACGCACTTTTCATTAATGAAAATCTCAAAGTGCTACAAAGTGCAACAGAATTAAATGTCAATAAAACAAGTAATAAAACAAGTAAAATCAATAACAGTATCAACTAAGATCAAAAGTAGAATCATGAGGAGGTAGAGTATGCTCGGTTGAAAAGAAAGGTCTTCAAGCCGCTCTTAAAGTCAACCACAGACTGTGGGGCTCTCAGACAGTCAGGAAGAGAGTTCCACAGGCGGGGGGCAGCCACACTGAAAGCCCGGTCTCCCATGGTCCTTAATTTGGTTCTCGGAATGTGAAGGAGATTACTGTTCTGTGACCGCAGCGACCGGGTGGATGAGTATGGAATAAGAATATCCTTCAGATAATCTGGTGAAGCTCCATGTAAGCATTGATGTGTAATGAGAGCAGTTTTGTACTGAATTCTGTAGGCGACAGGAAGCCAATGAAGGTTATGGAGAATGGGCGTAATATGTTCAAATTTACGAACTCTCAATAAAATCCTTGCTGCACTGTTTTGAATGTATTGAAGTTTCTGAAGGTTTTTGCCAGGGATTCCAATGGACCTTACCAAGCTCCGCCCACAGGGCCGCGTTTCATTGGCTAATGCCCATAACACGTCACAGCGCAGCTTCCACGTGTGTGCCGGTCTCACAAAACAAACGCTACGGTAGCGTTTGTGAGACCGGCACCACATGCTACTTACATTGCTAGCTAGCATACGTGCAGAATTTTTTTGCGTCAGGGCTGGAAAAATGGTCCTCCACCGTCAGTGGGGTATCTGTACAGGAGATGTCAGGTACCCTGACCGTATTTGTGGAAGTAAAATTCACCGTTTCCCTATATGTGAAACTGAATGCCTTGCTTGGATCAAAGCTTGTGCACGACCACAAAACTGAACAATTATTTCTTTCACCAGCAGAGAAGGGTTGACCTGCTTTTGAAACCTGCTAGTTAACAACACGCGGTCACGATGAGAGAAAGCCACAGTTCACTGAACGTCCTGGAAGTTGGGAAGAAACAGCTCTGCTAACTCCACATGAGCTAGCTAACACAACGAGCTCTACTGTCGATTTCACCTAAAACTGCACAAAATCGTGACACGAAGGCTGGATTTTAACTAACACACCGGACGGCTGAGCTCGTTAGCCCTCACAAAAGTCGCTGTCGGCGTGTTTAGCAGCTAAAGCAGCAACGGCTAACCAACCACTTAAGAATGAATGGAGATTACAGTTAGCATTAGCTTTGCGACCAAGGCACACAAACTTTTGCCAACAACAGAAATCACTGATTTCAAAAGTAACCCTCAAAACCATGAATGCCTGACTTACCCAGCCTTGCAGAACAATAGGCATCAGTGATCCTGTCCACAGCTGTAATAATGCTGAGGGTTTGAGCTGCTGTTTTCCTCATCAGACGGTAGCATTAGCTGTGACGAGCATGCTGTTGGAGGCATCGCGTGGCTCAAACAACTTGATAACGTCCAAAAAAGAAAATAACATGAACTTGTTGGTTCCCCTGTCCATCGTCATGGCTGATATTTTGTTGGAATCTGGCAGAAATGATACACTATTCGACTCAGAAATACCCTGCAGAGTCAGTCGACGCCATGTTTACATTGAAACTAATGCTGCGCTTGGGAGACATGGAGCCGGTCGGAGCTTAGGGGGCGTTTCTGGGCGGAGCTTGGTAAGGTCCATAAACAGGGAGTTGCAGTAGTCGAGCCTGGAGGAGACAAAGCATGGACGAGCTTCTCAGCATCGAAAAAAGTCAGAGATGGGCGAAGTCTGGAGATGTTTCGAAGATGGAAGAAGCAAGTTTTAAACAGATGCTTAATGTGATTTTCAAATGTAAGATTGGAGTCCATTTTTATTCCAAGATTAGTAACAGAGGTGGAGAGGGGGATGTCTTGTCCAGAAAAGGAAAGTGTTGTTATAGGAGATGTTTGTACCTGGTGAGGGGTGCCAATCAGTATGGCCTCAGTCTTGGAGCAGTTTAATTGAAGAAAGTTCTGATTCATCCATGCCCTAATTGCCTCCAGGCAGGCAGAGAGGGCAGTGAGTGAAGATGGAGATGACAAGGTGGAAGATGAGGATGCTCCAGTCCTGATGTAAAGCTGTGTATCGTCGGCATAACAGTGAAAAGAAATGTTGAACTGATTAATAATTTGACCTAAAGGCAGCATGTAAAGGGAAAACAGCAGGGGCCCCAGAACTGACCCCTGAGGGACACCACAGGAGACACCGACTGTCTGGGAAGTGGCATTGCCAAGACTAACACATTCCAGCCTATTGGAGAGGAAAGATTTGAACCAGTCCAGGACAGTGTCACAGAGACCGACCTCCACATGAAGACGGTGGAGGAGGATACTATGGTCCACAGTGTCGAAGGCTGCAGTGAGGTCAAGGAGGACAAGGATGGAGGGAGAGCCAGTGTCAGCAGCCAAGAGGACATCATTGGTAACTCTCAGCAATGCAGTCTCTGTACTGTGAGCTGCCCTGAATCCAGACTGGAACTTCTCATACAGGGAGTGTTGTTGTAGGTGATCCTGCAGCTGAGCAGCAACAGCTTTTTCCAGCACTTTAGACAGAAAAGGGAGGTGTGAAATTGGGCAGTAATTATAAAAAATGTCGGGATCCAAATTAGATTTTTTCAGAAGAGGCCTAATGATGGCGGTTTTTAGAGGCAGTGGAACATGACCAGATTGTAGAGACAGATTTATTATTTGAGTCTGTTAGCCAACCAGGAGGCTGTGTGGGCGGGACTGTCTCCAACATCCAACATGGCCGCACCCAAAACCCGAACACCCGGACTTCGATTTTCAACAAGGAGAAGAAGTGTTTGTCCGTCACGATGAGCCGTTCTGAAGACGAGGATCCCGAGTGATGAAGAGTTCCAAGTGGGACAGCTAACATGTCCCTGAGGTGTCCAACTGTCCAAAATGGTCCTCGTTGGACTTTTATAAAACTTCAGTTGACTGCAAAGTCGCTCGTGGGCCGAAGGCGTCGCTCAAAGCGACAGCGTGAGCTCACGGGAACCCCTGCAGCTCGTTAAGATCCGTGTCTCTAACGAACGCCCAAGCGGCACTCGCACGCTAACAGGCCCGTCTGCGTGCTAACAGGCCCGTCTTCATGCTTTTTTTTTTCTTTTCCCTTTATAGATGGCCTCCCTTCTCACCTTACAGCCATCCTCTCACTCTGATATGAATTTTTTATTATTTTTTATAATAGAGAGAAAGAAAAGGAAAGACAGAAAGTAAAACAAAAGAAACACAACAATTATCCACAAAAAAGCACAAGGCAAACACGCCCAACTTCCGTCTGCAATCCTGCAAAGTACATGATAGAACACAGCAACACATGCACAAAGACTAATAACATTTATGACCTTGCAGTAGATTTCCATAAATATACATACCATACCTACAAATATATATACAGTATACATACATATACATTCATATTCATTCATATACCCATCTACATATCTGCATATATCTACATATACATCCCTGCATCCATTTGCGTGTGGTTGTGAGCATGCATAAGTGAAAAAGTTTCCTCCAATAGAACATTCAATAGTAATCGTGAGGAATCAGAGATCCGCCCCCCCAAGGCCCGAGGCAGGCAAAGGGGCAACCAGAGCCCAAGACCCCAAGCAGGACCCCGAGCCCAGAGTCCCCAGGGCCACCCGAACAGGACGAGCCACTCACCAACTCCCCAGATCCGACCAAAGGGGAGAACAGGAGAAGCCCCACCAGTGACTACACACAATGACCCCCCGGGGTCAACAGCGACAAATTCACAGGCCCCCGCCGGAGCCCGCTGCACCAACGTAGCCCCAGGGCCGGTCACCGAGGCCCGGGCACCGGGGACGCCCACCCCTCAGGCCCAGACCCGACAGGACCAGGAGACCCGAGCCCCACCAGGCAGCCACCAGGCCGAGCCGACACACCCCCAAGCGCCCAACCCCAGACATTGAGGGCCCTAAGCACGCCCGCAGGCAAAGGAACACCCACCAGGTGGCCATGCGGCAGGAGCGCGACACTGACACTTCATGCCAACAGGCCCGTCTTCACGCTAACAGGCCCGTCTTCATGCTAACAGGCCCGTCTTCACGCTAACAGGCCCGTTTTCACGCTAACAGGCCCGTCTTCACGCCAACAGGCCCGTCTTCATGCTAACAGGCCTGTCTTCATGCTAACAGGCCCGTTTTCACGCTAACAGGCCCGTCTTCACGCTAACAGGCCCGTCTTCACGCCAACAGGCCCGTCTTCATGCTAACAGGCCTGTCTTCACGCTAACAGGCCCGTCTTCACGCTAACAGGCCCGTCTTCAAGCTAACAGGCCCGTCATTGTGCTAACAGGCCCGTCTTCACGCTAACAGGCCTGTCTTCACGCTAACAGGCCCGTCATTGTGCTAACAGGCCTGTCTTCACGCTAACAGGCCCGTCTTCGTGCTAACAGGCCCGTCTTTGTGCTAACAGGCCCGTCTTCACGCTAACAGGCCCGTCTTCATGCCAACAGGCCCGTCTTCATGCCAACAGGCCCGTCTTCATGCTAACAGGCCCGTCTTCATGCTAACAGGCCCGTCTTCATGCTAACAGGCCCGTCTTCACGCTAACAGGCCCGTCTTCAAGCTAACAGGCCCGTCTTCAAGCTAACAGGCCCGTCTTCAAGCTAACAGGCCCGTCTTCAAGCTAACAGGCCCGTCTTCACGCTAACAGGCCCGTCTTTGTGCTAACAGGCCCGTCTTCATGCTAACAGGCCTGTCTTCACGCTAACAGGCCCGTCATTGTGCTAACAGGCCTGTCTTCACGCTAACAGGCCCGTCTTTGTGCTAACAGGCCCGTCTTCACGCTAACAGCCCCGTCTTCATGCTAACAGGCCCGTCTTTGTGCTAACAGGCCCGTCTTCACGCTAACAGGCCCGTCTTCATGCTAACAGGCCCGTCATTGTGCTAACAGGCCCGTCATTGTGCTAACAGGCCCGTCATTGTGCGTGCACGGCTCGTTTCACGAAGCTGCTGCGTTTCTGAAACCCGTCATGGCGGACCTGGACTCGGGCTCGGCCTCTCCTGCACTTCTGGTTCTGCTGTTTGGACCTTTAACAGGATCAGTGGGGTGTTCCTGCTTCTCTGTGCATGTGGGGGAGGAGCACGTGTTCTGGTCAGTGGACGGTTGTTCTGGACGGTGGTTCTGGACGGCCCGGCTCAGAGAGCCGAGACGCTGGAACTTGTTAAAACCAGTGAAACTGATTCTTCCTCCTGCTTTCAGAATTAAAGCTCGAGGAGAACGGGCCTGTCCTCGTTGCCCCGCCCCTCCTGTTTGTCCAGAGGTTCACTGAGCACATCTGGATCCGATTCTCAGCCACAAGGCTCCCTGTACCCAACAGGGCCCGCACCGGTTCTGACTGGGCCAGGCTCGGTGGTTCTGGTCCAGTAAAGAGCATCTCTGTTAACACTTCCTCTAATGAAAACTCCCCGGTCAAACTCCGGTTTGAACTCCATTAATTCTCCTTAGCCCCGCCCCCTCCAGTGAGGGTCAGAGGTCAAACTCATAAAGGCGCCGGGCTCAGAACCGGTCCAACACCCGATCCGTCTTCGTCTGCGCCCCGCTGCAGCCGAGCTTTGATGTGAGCGCTCGGCAGAGGCCGGGACTGACGGCTCGTTTAACCACGATCTGCGTTTCCATGGCAACAGCCAATCACATGACCTCGTGTCGCGCAGACGAAAACATTTATTAGTAAAACGGATCAAAGTCGAGTCTGTTTCTCCTGCTCAGGTTCTTCTCAGGTCTTTTTCAATCACCAGTTCCATAAGACGCTTTAACAGTTGGACGTCCGAACTTCTCGCTTCCTGCAGAACCTTTGAAGGTTCTTCAGAACAGGAGAGAAGAAGAAGAAGAAGAACTCTGGGCAGAACAAGAAGCAGCTTCTGGTTTTGAACGTGAGAACATTGAAATGGTTTGAAATGTTCTGGAGGAGAAACTCTTCATTAGCCGTGTTTCCATCAAGGTTTCTTGATGCGCATTTTGAAGTATCACATCAGAAAAGCTGAATGGAAACGACACGATTCGAATTAACTTCCTCTAATTCTCCAAAAAAGTTGATACGCTCGCTTGAGGTGGTTTTTGGGTTCTTCGGATCAGAGCCTATGTGCAAAACGACAGATGGAAATCTAAAAAAGCTAAGTCTGGTCCTCTGGACATTCAAAAAAAACAAAACAAAACAAAGCAAAAAAAAACTGTAGAAACGTTTCGTCTTTCGTCCGAAAGACTTCCTCAGTCTGAGGTGCTGGGTTCAGCTCAGTCTTATAAATAGCACCCTCTCACAGTGTTACACAACCAGTTGGCTGATGACAGCCGAAACCAGCTGCTCACATGATCAAGGAGGACCATCAGCCTAACAAAGGATCGTTAGCACCCTGATGGTTGTTTGCTATTCACAGAGGGCTGAGTGATACCAGCAATCACAGCATTGTAGGAGGGGGACAGTTGAACCCGGAGGCCTCCACCCCTGTTTAATGATGGGCGGTTTCTTTTCACAAAGATGGCATCCTTTGGCCTCCTTTGGCCTCCTTGACAGATGGAAACAGATTTGCCGACTCAGTTCTGCCGTAGCGAACATTCACGTCACGTGACTGATCAGCTGTTTCCGCTCCGGACAACATGTAACATCGCTAAAACTAGTTGGCATGACAGAATAAATACAACTTGCCCGATAGCAACACATACCTGAAATATTCTCTCCATTTTGACGAGATGTGTGGTCGGGTCCTGTTTTCCATAGATATATATACATATATATATATATATGTATATATATCTGTGCTGTTTTCAACCGCTACTTCCTGTTTACTGTAGACATGCGTAACGCTGACGTCTGACGTGACGTCTGACGTCATGCCGCTTTGCGTGGCCTGGTGGATTCGCTTCAAGCCAGTTGATGGAAACACTTCTGATTTGCATTAATTTTTATTTACATATTTGCGAAATTTCAAAAATTCGCTCAAAATTCGAAGTGAAAATAGATGGAATAGATGGTTACAGACTCAGTCTGGAGTCAGTCCTCCTTTGAGCAGCGTGGCTCCTGCTCCTCCTCCTCGGCCTGTTTTAGCTCCTTCTCCCTGACGAGCCGCAGCCTCCTGCTCCTGCTTCTCCTCCCAGAGCTGCTTGACCTCTGACATCCGGCACTTTTAAAAAGGCCATTCAGCCCATTAATATCTCTCTCCAAGCCGCAGCGCTCCTGGATGTGGTCGCTGGCGTCCTGCGATGTGGTCGCTGGCGTCCTGCGGAGCGTTACGGGACAACCACTCATTCATGCTTCTCCCCCCTCCGTGTGTTTGTGTTGCAGCTGACGAGGCGCAGAGACGTCTCAGCGCGTGCGTTCTGTACCACATCAGCGTGGACGACACGTCCAGGGCCGTGTTTGCTCACTCGGACTGTGTACCGCAGGTAAGACTGGCCAACGTCCTGGGCCCGCAGAACCCATCAGAACCACACACATCTGGAACCAGACGTTCCTGTTCAACATCCTCCCTGCGCTGCACGTCCTCACTTCTCGTGTGCGGCTGTTAGCAAAATATTTCAGTAACCGCTGACGTGCGTTGATGAAGCTCAGAGAGTGATTTATATGTGAACAGCTCGTCAGAACCAACTGGACGTTCTGCTGCCGTCTAATAAAAACTGATGAGCGGTCACGAACATGTGGATTAGAGTTCACACACGTCCCAGTTAAAGATCAAAGGATCGTTCTAGAGATTAGAACATTACTGTTTGATAAGAACTAAACAAAGTCGCTCATTCATTTTCTGTTGGCTCTGTTGTGTTTACAACCAGTTTGCAGACAGGATTTAAAGTAGATACTTACCGTATGTCCTGCCGTACACGTCGCACCGCCCCTGTCAGTCGCATCAGTCCAAGTATGTTTAAAAAACATAAATATGTTGCTTCGCCGTATACGTCGCATCTATTATGCATCACCGCTGAAACATGGGCCGGTGTTGTGCCAAAAATGGATTGGCTGCCGAATGGTGGCCGTGGGAGTGTGCACGGGAAGACTTTAACAAGAATTTTAACAAGATTAACACTTAAAGCTCCCCTGACATCATCTTTTAACTTTCCATAAAATGGCACAACATATATATATATATATATTAAGATTGACCTCTGATCGTTTTTGCTAAAACAATGTGAAATTAATGAAAATTCCTCTCCAAAATAGTTTAAAATTAGCGCCGTTTTTTTACACGGTAAATTCGGGTTTTTCCGGTCACGTGATTGTGACGTCAGACACAGATCTCTGCTCCAACGGCACATTTAATACAATGGAGAAAGATACAAACACGTCCGTCGAATTTAGCCATTTAAAACTTTAGATTTTAGCGATTTGGCTTCAGTTCGTGAAGAAGAAGTTATTCATGGAGTGAACAGCAGATGTCAGCAAAGCCATCGTGATAAATATTACAGTGCTCTGTAAGAGGAATCACAATGGCTTTGCTGCCATCTGCTGCTCGCTTATTGAATGTGAAACCTCTCCTGAAAAAAAAGGCAGCACGGACAAAAGAAACCATGCTGTTTGATTTTTGATCACTCAAAATAACTTCTTCTTCACGAACTGAAGCCAAATCGCTAAAATCTAAAGTTTTAAATGGCTAAATTCGATGGATGCGTTTGTATCTTTATTCATTGTATTAAATGTGCCGTTGGAGCAGAGATCTGTATGTAACGTCACAATCACGTGACCGGAAAAACCCGAATTTACCGTGTAAATAAACGGCGCTAATTTTAAACTATTTTGGAGAGGAATTTTCATTAATTTCACATTGTTTTAGCAAAAACGATCAGAGGTCAATCTTAATATATATATATGTTGCGCCATTTTATGGAAAGTTAAAAGATGATGTCAGCGGAGCTTTAAAGAGTCTGTGACATCATCTTTTAACTTTGCATGTAGTGACACAACATAATTATCTTGTATCATTCAACTATGTTTGTTTTAGCATTAAACAAAATGATATATTAATGAAAATTCCTTTCAAAGTGAGTTTAAAATTAAAAACCGTGTTTCTTCACGGGACATCGACTACACGCGAATGCAACATCTGTGACGTAGGAGGGAGAACGTCTTTAGAACGCCCCTTTTACATATTCATGGCGGACAATAAATAAAACAACAAAATTATCAATCTAAGTGAAGATTTGAGCGATTTGTCTTCAGTTTGGGAAGCAGAAAGTTAGATGAACAAGAAACAGCAGGTTCTAATTTAGGTCCGCACCCGTATTTATTTGAGTCTTACCTTTTCAGGAAGCGAGGGAGCTCCGAGGGGGGCAGCTTTATTTATTCCATTCTTGACAAAGTATTTCATCTTTTGGGAAAGTGAAAAGGCTCACTTGTTTACTGATGATATTAGAACACCCAAATGCGACACAACGTACCAGCATTTTTCAAGTTATACAAAAAAAAGGCGATCTGGCAGAGAATGCGCATGCGTTATCATTGCAGCCGCGAACTGAGCTTCTCCTTCCTACGTCACAGATGTTACATTCGCGTGTAATCGGATTTCCCGTGAATAAACACGGCGCAAAGTTTAAAATCACTTTTAAATCAAAATTAAATTGATTTATCATTTTGCTTGTACAAACGAACATAGTTGAATGATACAACATACAGGTAGTCCTCGACTTACGACATTTCGGACTTACGTCACGCATCTCATTAATTTTTTTATTTAAATAAATAAATGTACAGTACTGTACAGTCACCAAGCACTTAGCCTAATCTAACACAATTTTTAAAGATGAAGGAGTGAGTTGAATTGTCTCCCTCCTCCCTATCAGGCTCCATTCACATGTCATGTGTTTTGAATAAGCAGCAGCTTTACATTCTCATTCTCTACCTCTCTTCTGGATGACTGTGTATACATAATCACGTTGTACCTGGTGCAATGTTAATAAAAGCTCTTGTATCTTGTATCTTGTATCTTGTATAAAGGGAGCTAGCTCCCTTTATGTGAAAGGGAGACAATTCAACTCACTCCTTCATCTTTAAAAACTGTGTTACGATAGGCTAAGTGCTTGGTAACAGTACAGTACTGTACAAAAAAATTGTATGTGATCCGACTTACGTTATTTTCGACTTACGAACGGCCCGTAGGTCCGGAACTCGTTCGTAAGTCGGGGACTACCTGTATTTATGTTGAGCAATTTTATGCATAGTTCAAACATCATGTCATTGGACCTTCAAAACATTTATTTGTTTGCTCAGCTTTACAGTAAAGGTGTGTCTCAGTCGAACTTTTCCTTTTTGACGGTCAAATCAGCTGCATTTCAAGAGCCGATTTGCAGAAACAGGAGCATGCAGAGGCAGGACTCACTGTGCATTTCTTCAAAATTTACCAAGATAAACACTTAAAAACATTAATTTGTTTGCTCAGCTTTATATCAAAGGTGTGTCTCAGTTGGACTTGTCCTTAAAGAGGAACTTACCCCACTGTGAAATGATAGCTCCGCCCCAAGACAAGATTTAAAAAATGCAAAGTGGGTGTGCCCAGAGACACCGCCTAAAGGAGGGGGAGGTGGGGGGGGGGTTAGAGCGAGGAGGTGTGGCCAGGACGAGAGATCGCTAATCCAACTCCCGATCTCTGCAGGGGAGTGGCTCTGCTTGAACCACTTTTATACTCACGCAGCAGAAGATGTGACGACAGAGTGTACAAGACACGTCAGAGTGAACAGTCGTTGACCAATAGGCAATGGTGGGCATGTGACCGCTAGGTAGCGCTAATGCGCTAATCCGCTTACAGCGGACCTAACGTTTTTGTCAGCGTAACAGCGGTTTGACTAACTTTTATAATTCATAAGCGGATTTGCGCTATTTTTATTTAAAATGCAGTACCGTTAATAACTAATTATAATAATAATAATAATAATAATAATGTCTTTGTCTGTCATCTGTGTATGTTTCCCATACACAGACGAAATTCGTCTCTGCATTTAACCCAACCACCACCAGGTGGTGCAGTGAGCAGCCAGAAAGCGCCTGGGGAGCTGGAGAATTAGGTGTGCACTCATAGACACCCCAAGGTGTGTAGTGGCCGGGGCGCGAACCCGCGTCCTTCAGTAAAAACAAAAAAAACATATTTACGGGCCCGGACGACTGCTAACAGACCATATCCTGTCAGCGCCGGATGTGGTCCGTGACAAAAAAGCGTCCCCTCAGTCTCTTTGCTAGAGCGAGCGCTCTCAGTTAGCAGCCAGTGTGTTACTCTGCAGCCTTATTGCTTGTTTTCGAAGAGTCAGACGAAGAGTTTTTAACATGGAGGGTGAACTTATGGATGTTTCTCAGCGGCCTACGCGACGCGTCTGGATTTTAAAAAGTTTTTCGCCATTTGCCCTCTTCAAAATGGCGGCCGCGACGGCCACAGAAGATAAGGACTTTCCATGAAAACACGGTAAAAACAATTATTTGATAATAATAATAATAATGAATTCAATTTATAACGCACTTTTCATTAATGAAAATCTCAAAGTGCTATTTCTTTGCTGAGAAAAAAATATATTTCTTAGCTGACTTTATAGCACAAGGTTTTTCTGAGCTTAACCGGTTCAAATGGTCAAATCTGCTGGATTTAAAAAAGTATTTCGCATTTGCCCACTTCAAAATGGCGGTTAGCGTGTTAGCATTAGCGTCCGCTAGCATTGCTAATTGTGCTTTTGAAATTGCGGACCTAAATAAATCAATAAGTGCTTTAGAAATAGCAGAACAAATTTTTGGATTAGCGCTGCCCAGCACTGCCAATACATAGTTCCCATGTGACGTCACATCTGTGGGTTGTCCTTTTTGACCCTCCCACAGGTAGGCTAAACAGCAGTTGGAGCGCGTTCTAATGGATGTCCATTTTTCACGTTGTTTTTTTTGTTAATTTCTAATTAATTGCAATGGTTACTTCGTGTTGTGTCAGTGGGTGTTCCAGTCGGGTAGACGTTTGGGCAACGCGCAGGTTTCACTTCATCAAAAAAAAAGTAAACGTGAAGGATTTATCTCATCGGAGAAGCTGGACTGCAGCTCCTCTCTCTGAGTCTGGCTCGGATCTGCTCTGGAAGACGTCGTCCTTTTGGCCGGTAAACAAAATATTCTACATAAATCATTTTGTGAAACTATGTGTAATGGACCTACCCAGGGTCAAATTAAGGTTTTTGAACTGTCCAGTGATGACCTTTACTGACCTCTCAGTAAAGCAAGACATTTACTACAAAATCATTCATTTAGCTATAATCTGATAACATAGTCACCAATAAGAGACTATTTCTATCTTTGATTTTAGGCTGATGTGATCAAAAGAATAACTTTTGTCATTTTCATGATGTGTGCTTTTAAGCTGTGTTATTCTGTGAGAGTTAAACTGTGTTTCACTGCTGTGTCAAAGGTGCAATCTCGGGTCACAGAGACTTCTTTTAATTTTGTTAATTCAAATGTTATCAAATGAATAATTTTATTTGTAAGAGCATCAGTACATTTTAATGTCAGATAAATCAAATACTCTGCTTAATTCAAAATGTTGTACATGGAGGATTTCTCCTCTCCTCTCGAACTTGCATGTGAAGATAAAAGGAACACTTTATCTCATTCATTTTAGCTTGAGCTCAGGACAATCTAGACACCCAAAGACTTTTGTTTTTGTCCTATTTAATAATCAAGCTATTATCATTAATAGGTCCCATATGTGATGCTTAATGACGTTGTTTTAATCAAACCAACAGTATTTTGTTAAAGTGTTAAAGCAAAGGAATCAGTTTTATGATAAAATGCTGACATCTGAAACTAACACTTTATCTTTCTGACAAACTAATCTTTTGACCCCCTTTCAACATGTTGATGTCATCCTCACATCAACTTATGATGCCATTCGGCCAATCAGAAAGAACACATTTTCTGGGTCACGTCTCAGTTAAAACCTTCACATCTTACTTTCTCAAAAAAGTCTGCTGGAGTAAGCCTCAAACCATGGTCTTCTCCAAAGAACTGATGATCGTCTAGTCACACGCTAAGGACACGTCATTCAGTTAAAAGATTTATAACATGCCTGTTATAAATCTATTTCAAGCCGTGAAAAGCTCTCTTTTATTGACATTCCTTTAAGGAACGTCTTATCTTGGAAACACCACCAGGAGCTGCCGTTACTTTCGGTTCGAGTCAAGGCGCACGTCTGGAGACGCTGAGAATGGTAAACGAACTGACCAAACTGGACCGAGGGAGACTGACCATCTTCACGAGGTAACAAGTCGTCAAATGCTTTGCCAAGGGTACCAACGTGTAGCTTTAATCGGCCGGAGAACTGCCATGTTTCTGGTTAAAACACATCAAGATAACTCCCTGACTCTTAACTTTTCTTCCTCCATAAATCTTTCCTCCTTTTCCCTTTCCCTCTCAATCTTAAGCTGGAAACTATTTTAAGCTGAAATGCCCCTCAGACTAAATATGTGTAACATCTAGTATTTATGTCTGTTGTGTTAAATCAAGTGTGCTGGTGTTAATTTAGTTGATTTATTTTAAATAAATGATAGTGTCTCTTTGACATATCAAACTAAGTTAACGTCTTTGTCACTTAATGGCTCTGTTTATTTATCCATCATAAAGACCACAGAAATATTGGGTAAACTGAAAAAGAACAGAATCCGTGAACATTTACTATTCAATCTGAATAAGTAAATTAATTAAGATAAAGAGGTCAGTATTAATATTGACCTCCTCATAATTCTTACATCTGGTGGCCTTCGTACGTGGTTCTGAAAGTTTATTGATTTCTGTGGTTTCTCATGAACTGTAACGTCATGTTTGCATAAGTGGATCCAAGTTTTAAACTCTGAGGATAATGATTTTGGCTGGAAGTGTTCAAAGCAGGCAGATTCTGCATGTTTTTATCATTTGAAGCTGTGAGATTATTATTGTTTCAACTCTGTTAGACGCTGTTGGAAGCATTCAGGTGAAGTTTTGTCAGCCGTGGTCTGTGGTGGTTCTGGTCCTGGTTCGGTCCAGTTCACGCAGACTCCTGTACAAAGCTTTGTTTGACCGCCGAGTCAAAAGCCTGAAAGCTAATTTAACATCTACAAGATTGCTGTTGTGGTATTTTACATTTTAGAGCAGGTCAAAGAAGCATATAACTGTAGAACGGAGTCGGATAGTGGTTCTGAAACCCGAGTTTCTGATCCACGACAAAGTGGACCAGAACCGACCTTAACGCGCTCCGAGAGAGTCCGTGTTTGTTCAACAGCTGCAGTGCTGTGTTACTGAGCGTAACTAAGTTGGCCTGTCTAGGTGTGTTCGCCGCATGTTTCAGAATTTTGGAAAGTTAATTTGTAGCGTCTGAGTTGTTTTAAGAGTCTATAAAGTTGTGGTCTGTTGTGCGAGCTAACGTTAGAGCTACGTGTCCAAGTACACGTTTGTTTATGAGCTGTGATTGGATGAAACGAGAGCTGTGTGCTGTCAATCACTCAAGTAGCGAACGCTGATTCGCTGTTGTGTGCTGTCAATCACTCGTAGCGAGCGCTGATTCGCTGTAGTGGGAACGCACGCCGTTGCGACAACCCACTTTGTCGTCATTTCCGGTACTTCATTGGTCGAAGGTTAGAAAACTACATTTACCATGGTTGCTTGGGAAAAGGACTACAAGCACTGTGATTGATTGGTTGACGTCACGTATCTGTGTAGCGAGCTCCGCCTCGCTCAGCACAGCAGAGCTGGTGACGCGCTGCGTCGACCCGCCTATTTGTGTCGTCATTTCCTGGTGCACTTTGAGTGACGAACAGTCACGTTCACAAAAAACATCATAAAAAGTCAGCATTTTATGGTGAGTTACCAGCTTTTAATTTTGTTCTGTACACAAACAATAGCTCCTGTTTATTTTAAATAAAATATTTAGAATAACAGAGGTACGGACAAACATTTTTGCTTATTTTAAATACAAAGAATTTAAAATAACAAACAAAAGTACAGTTTTCACTCCAGATAACTAAAAAATTTTTCCTTTCTCTTCCTTTCTCTGACACATCATCTTCCACAGTTGTCCTGTGCACATTTAAACTTTCCTGTTTATTTCAAATAGTGAAAAGTTTAGAATAACGAATACAGAACATCTTTTATTTTGATTTTCACTGAAAATCCAGATAAAAGATGGCAGGCACAGAGGGTGAGACCCCTGACACCACTGATACAGGGCAGCCTGTGCCACCTCAAGGCCACGACCCGACCAAAGCAGATTGGATCGAATGTGCCTTATTTTCACTCACAGGGCCCATCACAAACTACCATGAAGAGACACAGTTGATGGAGGAAGCAGATGTGGACAGTGCATTAAAAACTGTAACAGCTGGAACCACAACGGCTGAAAAGAAAGCAGACAGAGATAAACGTTTGGCTAAATTAAGCCTTCTGTTAAAGGCCAAGCTAGACTTTGAAACTGCTGTACGCCGGGCTGTCTCTACATCATGTTTAACAGCACAAAGGGAGGTTGCCACTTTACAGCAGGAGGTAAAGAGTTTAACACAGTCGAGTATTGGCAGCGCTGAACAAACGCGTAGTCTCTACGAAGAATGCAAAGTGTTAAAAAGGGATTTTGACCAATCACAAGATGATTTGGAAAAATGTGTGGTGGAGAAGGATACGTATTACCATCAATACAAGTCGCTTCAGGCGGATTGTGGGGAGGCACGAGACGCGCTGGAAAAATGCACGGACACCCTGGAATCATTATCACTACGGTACACAAGGCTGCAAGAAGATTATAGAAAATCACAAGAACAGCACATGATGTTACAACGTGAAAATGATGGGTTAAAAGTCCAACTGAATAGTTGTAAAATAGAGCGTGCATCAGCAATGAACAAACTCTTTGAAGAAGAGAGAAAATGTTTGGGTCTCATGAGTAAACACCTTGAGAACTCACCGCCTCCGCTGCCTCCTCCCATACCTGATGACCTACTCCCTCCTCCACCGCCCCCGCCCATGCCAGATGCACTACTCCCTCCAACACCACCGCGCCGTCCCTTAGGGCCTCTAAAACCGACAATCCCACCGGATGCACCGGTGGGTGGATCTGATAATAACCCACAAATACCTCTATCAATGGCTGAACTACGGAATATGGCGAAAAGCATTCAAACCTTCGCCCCTGGCCCAATGGGCTCACACGAAACCAAGATCTATCTCGAGGACCTTGATTTCCAGCTTCAACGCTTCCCAGAAGCTACAGATGATGATAGAATCTGTCTGTTAAGGTTAACATCGGACAGGACGGTGCATGCTTTTATGAAGCGTCAACGAGAAGCAGTGATGAAAGACTACAGTCTTCTCTGTGCTGCGCTGATAAGGAGTTTTCTCCTTGCACGGGGCCCGATGGCATCATAACAGCAGCTAACATCAAGCAAGGTAGGAATGAACACCCAAGGTCATATTATGACCGAATATTCCGTGCCTATTTCGGGGACAGATGCGAACCTGAAATGGAGGAGGAGGTAGGGTTTAAGTATATTTTCAGCCAAAACCTCTGCCCTGACATAAGAGAGAAAGTACATGTCAGCGCAAACTATAAACGGAGGTCCATCGAAGACATAAGAGAGTGCGCGATAGATGTTTTTACAGGTCGCTCACCAAACAAGACACCCTTTGAAGTGTGTCCTGGTGAAAAGGTCAAATACCAAACGCTAGACCTTGAAGGAGCAAGAGCGCCAGCTCACTCTTTTAAGGAAGCCGAGAATAAGCAAAATTTCCAACCTGACAGACCGCAAAATGAAGGTGTCCGCTGGAACAAAGACCAAAAGGGGTCCAGAGACCCTAAGTGGTACAGGCCGCATCAAGAGGAAGAGCCCCATCAAAAAAGGAGGGCTTTCCAAAAGAAAAAGAAATATGGGTCCCAAGGAGACTCATATGAAAGAGGGTGGTCCCAGAGAGGACCCCCGAGCAATGCGCCAGCTCCTGCACCTCAAACTGAACAGTCTGGGGCGAGGAAAAACCCACAGAAGTTCCAGAAAAAAGGCCCTAAACCTCTGTCTTCAGAAGAGATGGAGAACATACGTCGGTTGTTAGAAAGTTTGAAAAAAACAAACAAGGAAAACAAACCTGGTGTGATGTGTAGCACTATCATTGATAGTGACTCAGAACACACAAATAACAGC
>JBBPBX010040784.1:0-29196 GCA_038048925.1 Garcialebias charrua
AGAATTTAAAAAATCAAGGTGTATTTTTTATATTATTTTACATTAGGCATTGGACAAGATATCTGAACACATTCATTCACAGCCAGTTTTGAGATGATACACTTGCCTTGCATCAGTAGATGGCATATGCTGGAGCTCTATTGTAGATGTAGATGGACAAACCTCCACTGGTACTGGCTCCAAGGTAATGGTGGTCTCACCTTCCTTGTACTGGCGCACGAATTGTTGAAATTGGACTTGCTTTTTAAATGAACCATCAAATAGGTATCCAACCATGGCTTCTGTTAGTCCATAATCCACAGTTTCTCCGTCGACTTCATTTTCTACAAAGAAGCACAAACAAACATTGTCACCTTGCTGTGCAATTTCTCAATTATACCTTAAAAAGCTATTTCTTACATTAGCAAGATTGCTGAGTGTGGTTTTACATTACAAGCAGAAAATAGAACGCATATTTTGTTTGAAACTGCCGTCAGATTGTTGGTTCTGAGGGTTCTGGGTTGTGACCAAGTTAGTTTGGACTCGGTTTTGATCGATGCCCGTTTTGTTTCAACGATTTAAAATTGCTGTTCTTACTGAGGAAGCTCAGTTACCTGTCTTGTGTGGTGCCGCAATATTCCAGAAATTTTTGCTATGGTTGTGGAGCGTTTATGAGCTGTAAAGTGGCCGTAAAGTTGTGTTCTGCTGTGCTAAGCTAACGTTACATTTACGTGTCAATCACGTCTGTTTACGAGCTGTGATTGGATGAAACAAGAAGCTGGATGAAACGAGAGCTGTGATTTGTCAGTTACACACTCGTATCTGTAAGGCGAGCGCTGATTCGCCGAAAGTGGTGACACAGGCCGTTACGACCAGCCCACTTTTGTCGTCATTTCCAGGCGCTGCATTGGGTCGAAGTACAGTTTAAACCCACAAGAAAAACGGAGATTTCTCTAAAGTTTAGAAAACTAAATAAAAGCCATCTAAACTGTCTAACCACATCGACTTGTCTCTTAAAAGAACGCGATTCAAGCGGTTATCACATCCCGACTAAAAACTAATTCTAAAATGTTGATTTTGACCGAATTGTTAGATGCTACACGCAAGCTAACATTTAGTTTCTCAGGATCCTGAGAGCTTATTTCTTTGCTGAGAAAAAAAATATTTCTTAGCTGACTTTATAGCACTAGGTTTTTCTGAGCTTAACCGTTTCATGAAATGGTCAAATCTGCTGGATTTAAAAAAGTAGTTTGCCATTTGCACGTTAGCATTAGCTTCCTAGCTTTGCTAAGACATAAGCGCTTTTGAAATTGCGGTTAATCTTAAATTAATAGACTGTGTTAGATTATGGACATATCAAATAGGTCATTACTTACCCTTGAATCTTCTTGCCTCTTCTTCATTAATTTTGATTCCAGCTTCAGATATTTTTTTAACCAGTTCTTCGGTGGACAGGCTGCGTAAAACCGGGCAGTCCGCCATTTTACATTTCTGGCGCCTTTTCTGTCTAGGAGGAAATACCCCTCCCAACACTGACTCCTACTGGTACAATTTTGTACCATTTGCTCTGATCAGTGATTTTGTACCTCTGAAGGTCCACAGTAAATCACCCCAAGGGTCCATCTCTGTACTACAAGGTACTTTCCCGATAAAAGTACCTTTTAGGTACAAAAGTTGACCTCTATTTTTTTGTGTGTACTTTCATTAAAAACGCTGTGCACGAATACTCTAACAACACTGCTTTCAGCTACATTTCCACAGTATATTCTTACTGTGCCAGAATGTGACGAGACATGTTCTGTGCTTCTGTTCTGCATGTTTGTAATTAATATGACAAGTGAAAGGGATCATGTAATTGTAGGATAAATATACCAAAACACCTAGATATCGTGAATGATACCAGCCTGTGCTGACACTGATACTGATGCTCCAAAGCCACGTTGGCAACAAAACCAGACAGTTGTAGAAACTGTAATTGCTTCATAGCAGTGAAGCAATTTCAGAATCATGACACCCTTCTGAGGCTTTTTTCAGCCAGAGTAAAATGTGGATATTTGTGACATAAAGGATTTTGTATATCATCTACCGGTACTCGATAATATCAAAGGACTGACGTTGGCTTGATGAGGTGGGGGTCTCAAACAGGAAGTGTTTGCTTTGGTCCAATCATCTCATCCCCCACAGTGTTTTAGTTTACACCCATATGAGCAGTTCAAAGAACCCCCAAGTTTAAAGCCCTTCAATGCGGAAGTGAGTGAGATGGAAAAAAAAAAAAATCTGGCCAAGGCTCAAGGACGACTTTGTGTTTTGGCTATTGGGTCTGCCAAAAGGAGTTTTTCAGGAAGGACAGCTACAGACAGGCTGGTGGGTGAGAGGAGTGGAGGGAGTTTTTTAAGAGTTGAGAAGAGAGGTGAATTACAACTTTAGGAAGGGGAAAAAACATTTGCGCTTGTTTGCTGGGGGTCCCTTATTGTGGCAACGCCATGGGCCTTTCTCTGGCTCTGCTGCGCTCTAGCTACAAAGAGGGGATTTCTTCAATTATTTATTCAATTTCATGCCATGTCGGCCCCAAAATGGCCTCATTCCTTCTCCCAAACTGCCCTGTCCTTCTTTGTGGCTGGTTATCCAAATCCTCTTTCTAAAAGAAGAGCTGCTTAATGGGTCATTGTTCTGAGCATGTTGTTGTTTTCTTTGGTTTGGGAAGGGTAGAGCGTTTGAGACCGGTGACCTGAGAACTTGCATAGAAAATCTTGGATCTGTGAGTCTTGTGATCCAGTTTGAGGGTTGTTTCAGAAGGTGTGGGAACTGCAGCAAATTGAAAGGGCCTCTCAGAGCCTGTTGAAAAATCCTTGACAAGTGTTAGAGCTTGCTCTTGATATACAGGCTCTCTTGTGAGATATCTGAATTGAGTGAGATGGTCCAACGTTGTTGCTGAATGCTGATGTAGCCTGGAGAAGAAAAAAAAAAAAAACGTGGTCATGGTTTGTATGGTTTGTTTGTAGAGTTCGATAAATATGTTCACAAAGGAGATGAGCAACTTGATACTGTATTTGGAAAGTAAAGCAGCGTTGTGCCAAGAATGCTGCAGCAGAATCCGTGTATGATTAGTTCTTTGGTTATTCCGTTTCAAAATAAAAACCAAATAACCAAACAAGCTTTGGTTATTCCGTTTTTTCGTTTTAAAACGAAATTACAAAAACGGTTTTTAAACTGTTTTTTCGTTATTTTGTTTTTCAAACGAAATTAGAAAAACAGAAATTACAAAAATAAAAAAAAAGTGCGATTTGGTTTTTGCGTAAATACGGTTGTTGTTTTAATTTGTAGCGACACCGGAAATGACGTAGCGGAAGTCGCCAAAGAATACATTTTACAACGGAGAAAGACGGGATAAAAACAAAACATTTTAAATAATAGGCAATGGCTGCACTTGAACCGTTTTCTGAATTGATCATCAAACTTTTTGAGAGAGGAAAATCACACTCTGAAATCAGTAATGTTTTGCGTCGCCATGGAGCTCCACATTACTCGGTAATGAGTGTCTGAAGGTTTTGTATGGAGTACAACATGCGAAGACACAACAACGTGTCGGACGCCGATTTGGAACGTGCTGTACTTTCTTCAATTTACCAAGTATGTATCAAAGTTTATGGACAATATACTGCGATAAAATGAGCGAAACTTGTAAATACAAGCTAGCTGACGTTAGCTTTCTCTAGGCATTGTGCGTTACAGTAATGGACCAGCAGGGGTCCTCTTGCAGGCTAAAACAAAATAATGAGAGAGAGGCATAATTATTAACAATGTACATTTATCTTGTACCTATTACCTTCACGTACCTATAATACATCCAGAATAAATATGTCATAGTTTTAATTTAGATTTTGGGGTAAACAGCAATTCAAAATGCTAATTTCAGTTTGCTTATCTATAACTTCTATTGAAAATGTTGATTGATTAAACAAAAGTGTGTGTGTATATATGATTACACACATACATACACACACACACACACACACACACACACACACACACACACACACATATACATATATATATCTCGTAAACACCTTTTCAGGAAAAAATAGTAACAGCCATCAAACAAATAAATATTAACTTCTTCTTTGTAACACTGAACATGAAATATGAATTTTGAATAGAGGTCATAGAAAAGCAAACTGAAAGAAGCATTTTGAGGTACTTTGACTTGCTCTTTTATACAAAATCTAAAACTGACATATTTATTCTTGATATATTATAGGTATGTGAAAGTAATAAATATGGCATAATTGTATATTGTTTATAAATATGTATCTCATTTCTCTCATTGTTTTTTGACTGCAGGGGCACTTTCTGTTTCTCTTATTGTAATGCACCATGTATGAGCCACACAAATCTTTAAGAGAGAGCTAATGTTGACTGGTTTGACCGCAGTACATCAGATAACATTTTACATTTGTGTGTGTGTTAGACAGGACCATCCTATGGACAGAAATTTATGACGGGATACTTGTCATCTATTGGGATACATGCTGGAGAAACCAGAGTCGGTAGGGTCTTAAGAGAGGTGCACCAGCCTTACCATCAGTTACGACAACATGTGAGTGAATCTGGCAATTATATATTAAACAGTGTAACAACTCAAACACTGCTTTTTATAATAGATTTTTAAAAATATGTATCCACTTCACAGGAACAAACACACCCACACCCCACTGAACATAAGAGGATCTGCAGTGGAAGTGGTCTCCAGCTACAAGTACTTGGGTGTACACATGAATGATAACCTCAGCTGGAGCAACAACACCACCAGCCTGATCAAGAAAGGTCATCAGAGACTCTACTTCCTCAGACGGCTGAGACGAGCTGGTCTGAGAGCTCAGTCCTCACCTCCTTCTACAGGTGTGCAGTGGAGAGCATCCTGTGCTCCAGCATCAACGTGTGGCATGGAGGCTGCACAGCTGCAGAAAGAAAAGCTTTACAGAGAGTGGTGAAGGCTGCACAGAAGATGTTGGAGTCAGTCTCCCCACCATCACAGACATTTACACCTCCAGATGCAGGAAGAGGGCCACCTGCATCATGAAGGACCACACTCATCCAGCACACACACTCTTTGCCCCACTCCCTTCAGGACGGAGGTTGAGGAGCATCAAGTGTAGAACCACTAGACTGAGGAACAGCTTCTACCCTGAGGCTGTTAGACTCAAGAATAAATAAATAATAAGAATAATCACTGCAAAATATCACATCATGCTGATGCTGATCTGTTTTCTTGTTGCTGTGTTCATCTGTGACCATCTGCTCATACAGACTCATGTTCGTGCTGCTGCTTGTAATGATGTTTTTCTTTTACAGTACATTGGTGCTTAGTGTATTTTTAGCTGATGTTTTTCTTAGTTCATATCTTAGATGTTACTACTGACTCATGAATAAATAACCAGAATAATCACTGTGAAATATCACATCATGTTGCTGCTGATCTGTTTCATGTTGCTGCTGATCTGTTTCATGTTGCTGCTGATCTGTTTCATGTTGCTGCTGATCTGTTTCATGTTGCTATGTTCATTGTGCACATCTGCTCACACAGCTGCTGTGTGGAGTAATGGTTTTCTATGATATTAGTGCTGCGTGTATTTTTTATTTAGTGTATTTTTAGTTGATGTTTTTCTTAGTTCATATCTTAGATGTTATTACTGTTCTTCTTTTACATTTTATTGTTGGATGTAACTGGGACCCTGTGTACATAATCTCATTTCATCACATGTACCACATGTGGTGCAAATGACAATAAAGATTATCTGACTCTGACTTTGTTATTTCTAAAATCATTTTTTCTCTCTCAAATAATGGAAAAAACAGACATTAACTAACAAAAATAGCAGCTAGAAATAATTTTTCTCCAGTCATTTTTAATTTTAACGAGATTTAGCCTACCAGAAAGCTACACTTATCTTTGCAGGAAGTTTTCTGCTATCAGCTGCTTCCATCCTTTAATATTAGTAATAAAAATTATAAATATATATGATGTGTTGGTGGCTGACTGATAATTTGTATTATTATTAAAATTTGTAGCTATTTGGCAGGTTACATGACCAAATCTAGATTCTGTCAGCGATAAAAAAAAAAATAAAAAAAAGGTTATAACACCCCACACAAGACCAGGTTTATTTTGTTAGTGGAGGGTTTATATTTATTTATTTATCACCAGGAGTATTAAAATGAGTTATAACCGTGACAAGATAGTGTGGACTCGTTTCACAGAGAGATGCGCCTTGAAGACGGTCGGATCCGCCCATCCGTGTATATATATCTGTGGATCCGCCTCTCGGGTGCAGTGCGCTCTCCCGACACAGGGTTGCAGTGCGCGCTCCCGACACAGGGTTGCAGTGCGCGCTCCCGACACAGGGTTGCAGTGCGCGCTCCCGACACAGGGGGAACAGATTCTCAGCTGCGTCAAGCTGACACCCCACACACGTCAAAAATTAAAGCAAATAGTATGAATGGTTAGTGCTCCGTTAGTTAGTGCTGGTTTGACGTGGGTGGAGTGTCAGCTTCACACAGCTCAGATTCTCACGGGGGAACAGAAATTCGCACAGCACCGGGAGTTCATTTCCGGTTCCGCCATAAAGTCCCGTGTTCAATTAACAAAATAAAAGCTTGTCTTTGGTTTAACCAAAAACCAAAACGTTCACCTTTTTTTATTTTTGGCAATTCTGTTTTTCTAATTTTGTTTTAAAAACGAAATAACAAAAAAAACGTTTAAAAACCGTTTTTGTAATTTCGTTTTAAAACGAAAAAACGGAATAACCAAAGCTTTTTTGGTTATTTGGTTTTTATTTTGAAACGGAATAACCAAAGAACGAACCATACACGGATTCAGCATGACAGAGGTTGCTGACAGAATTCATTCTAGAGCCAGATTATTACTAAGCAGACACTGCAGGGGTCATCTGTTTGAAAAAGCTGTTTCTATATGTTCATTTGATTTGTAATTTGTAGATTTGTGCACAAATAAAACCCAACTGCTAATTTTAAACTGCAGTGGTTGATGCCACTGGGTTCGCCACCTTGCCAGACCAACACTGTAAAGGAGAATGTGCTCTTAGTGTTTATGCCTGGTTAAATAAAGGTGAAATAAAAATAAAAAAGCTCATTCATCTTATTTAAGCTAACATCAGTTTCAGATCACTAGTTTAAATTTAATAATTTTCATCTTTTTTTTTTCTAGCAATTTGCTAATTTGGGAGTTGGCAGGAGGCAGGGATACTTTTAGATCTTCACGTTTACTCACTGCTGTTTGACACTTGGAATATGGTCTGATCATGTGATGAAAGCAAGCCTTCTGATTGGCTAATATCGTTGACAGTTACCGTATTTACTGCGCTATACGTTGCTCCAGAGTAAAGGTCACAATAGTCAAAAAGGCCTCTTGGAGGAAAAAAAACATAAGTCACTTCGGAGTCGAAGTTGCATTTATGTCACCGCTAACCCCTGGGAAACGTGGGCCGGTGTTGTGCCAAAAATTGATTGGCTGAAAAAAGTACCGTATTTTCCACCTGATAGGTCGCACACTTCTATAGGTCGCTTTGTCCAATTATATTGGCAATAAATTGGAAAAATCCATAAACAGGTCTCACCTGCAGTTAGGTCGCACCTACGTCACCGCCGACGTGACGCGTTACCGCTGAGACAACCCGGAAATGTGGTCCGAGTGTTTAGCTCTGCTGCAAATATCTGCCACAGGAGCGCACAGCAAGGCTTTAAGAAGATTAACACGGTAAAAACAATTATATGTTTGTTAAAAGTTATAGCTGACATTATACCGTATTCGCCGGAGGAAAATACGCTCCGGTGTTTAATCCGCTTTGTCCAATTATTAACAATAAACAAGTAAAAAACATACACAATACGCCTCGGAGTTTAATACGCGTCATCACCACGCGACGCGTCAGCGCCTCATTTGCCCTAATCAAGATGGCGGCGACAGAAGCAAGCGAGTACGAAGATCTTCACAAGGAAACACGGTAAAACAATTATTTCTTTGCGAGAAAAAATATATTTCTTAGCTGACTTCATAGCAGACGGGCTCCTGAGCTTAACGAAATGTTCAAATCAGCTGGATTTAAAAAAAAAAAGTTCGCTGAATTTTAGGCAGGCGCCAGGCGGGTCAAACCGGACGCTTTCTTTCTTTAAATTTAGCTAAATAAACGCTTAAAAAATATATTTCTGAGCTGACTTAATAGTAGACGTACTCCTGAGTTTAACGAAATGTTCAAATCAGCTGGATTAAAAAAAAAAAGTTCGCTGACTTTTATGCAGGCGCCAGGCGGGTCAAACCGGACGCTTTGTTTCTTTAAATTTAGCTAAATAAACGCTTAAAAATATATTTCTTACCTCACTATAGCAGACGGGCTCCTGAGCTGAACCAAATGTGAAATCAGCTGGATTTAAAAATCCGCGGTGTGGTTTATGAGTGGTATCTTGCAAACAAAAACAGCTACATCCACAGCAGGGAGCGGGCAGCGACAGTCATCAGTCCGACCAAAGGAGGCTTTTTTCGGACACAGCAAGTAGAAACTTCTGGAAGTGGCCCCTCTTCCTCTTCACTCTCTGAGTCCTCTGCTGGCTGCTGCCTACAGCGCCCGTATAGCGGCCGAAACTGGTACTGCACCATTTTCGCCAAAAATGAAAAACGAAGAATCAGAGCGAAAAATGAGTCTAAAAATATGGGAAAAAATCCATAAATAATACTCTTCGGTGTTTAATACGCTGGACATTCAAATGAGCAAAAATACTGCGTATTATAGTCCGGTTTTTACGGTAGCACAAGGGTTCCTGAGCTTAACCGTTCCTTAAAAAATTCACGAAATGGTCAAATCAGCTGGATATAAATTGTTTCGCTTTGACTTCTTCCAAACCATCGTGTGCGCTGCGAAAATAAATTATGAATAAATCAAATTTTATTTCAAACAACTCCAACAGCTAACAGTTTGTAAATGAACACCAAATAATTACGTTCTGTAAGTTTCAAGAAAAGAGGTCAAAAATGTGTTGGGAATTTTTTTTGTCTCCAAACCCTATGTGTCATTTGTCACCACTTTTATTGTCTGTCCAACAGATCTCACTTGTAAATGAGTCTTTGAGGCTCAATGTGACTTGTCTGTTTATTAAATAAAGGTTGAATGAATGAATTTTCCTCATCTTATTGCACAAAATGTAAATGTTGTATGCACATGTGTTGAATCAGTAAGTTACTTTATCTTGGGTTTAAATTTGCTTTCAATTTTTATTTTTTATTTTAATAATGTAAGTTTTTACAAAAAATCACGAGTACCCGTAGTATCGCATCTCAGGAGATCTGTACTGGTATTATGAATTGGACATGAGAGTAATTTTATAGGATTTTCACATTTTCTGACCTGTACTGTATTATCCTTTTGATTATTTTATCCATTAGATTAATAATTCATGAACAAAACTCTGAACATTTAGTGCAGTGTTCCCCAAACCACGGCCCGCGGGCCCCACATTTGGTCTGGCCCCCAGAATAATAGTAAAAAAAAATAATAATAATATATATATATATATATATTTTTTTTTTTACAAATGAATACATGTACAGTACTGTACGGTCACCAAGTACTTAGCCTATCCTAACACAGTTTTTAAAGATGAAGGAGTAAGTTGAATTGTCTCCCTTTCACATAAAGGGAGCTAGCTGGGTGGGGGGTGGGAGGAGTGACGATATTCCAATGCGCAGCAACGCTTTCCTCAGCCCTCCTCATCTTGTATTCTCACAGACATAGTCTTGCGAGTTTTGGGTGCGGTGACACAGCGCTCTCACGAGACTTTAGGACAGCAGTGGAGCTGTCGGTGCACAGTAAACATGGATGGAAAACTAGCAAACAAGCAAACAAAAACGTATTATTTTCACACAGAGTGGGAGGAGGAGTATTTTTTTGTTTATTCTAATTCAAAGTCTATTTGCCTCATCTGTAATTCGAGCATCACCTGGCGTGGATGGAGAGTTCTGGAGTCTGCTCTCAGAAGAAAAGTATCCTTACATCCGAAGATGTGCTTTGAACTTAACAGCACTTTTTGGATCTACCTACCTGTGTGAGTCTGCTTTTTCACACATGAAAATCATCAAGTCCAAAAACAGATCCACAATGACTGATGATCATCTGGAGACCTGCCTGCGCCTCCCAACCACCTCATACTGCCCCGCGCCTCCTCCTCTCAGTGTCAGAAGTGCCACTAAGGTAGAGACACATTTATTTTATACAGCTTGCACCAGATGACACCATCCTGCTGCACAGAGCAGCTGCCTAGTTTTGATATTTAGGTTTTATTGAGGTTTGAAATAGTTGTTGGAGATTTGTAAATCTGCACCTTTGTAAGTCACTTTTTGTAAATAGTTAGTGTAAATGAGGGAGTTTTATATTGTTCAGTTCATTGTTTATTCGTTTCTTTAAAAAATATGGTGTGCTTTTCAAATATTGCGTCATTTTACTTTGATAAAATACTTTAATTAAATAAAACTAGCAACACATTACGTTCTGTTTTATTTACTTTAAAGAAGTGAGGAGTAGGGAGATGAAAAATTTTGTTTTTTGATACTGAGACTGGACGAGTAGCTCTCGGCAAACTGCCGACTTCAAAAGTAACTCTTGGTTCAAAAAAGGTTGGGCACCCCTGATTTAGGCACTCCTGCAAACGTCACACCTTTTCCTGTTAAAAACGGACTCCGGCCCCCCCACCAGAGAAGGGAAAAGTTATGTGGCCCTCACAGGAAAAAGTTTGGGGACCACTGATTTAGTGTGTAAATGTATATCTTTGTTAATTGGCTGGTTTTTAGATGTTTCACTTAACCTCAATAATTTGTTTTGATTTAGATTAAGATGAATAATTGCGGCACTTTTTTGTTTTGTTAGACATCTATATTTGAAAGGCAGTTCATTACATCATAACCACATCTTCTAAATGATTCCACATCACCCATGTTCTCACAGACATTCATCTTCTCATTAGTCTGTGTTCATTATGGGTGACGTTTGTTTAAAGTACCGGTAAGCAAATCTAATTAATGCATCCTCTGCTCCTGACTTGGGCTGACCCTTAAAAAAAATAAAATCCCCTGTGAAATCCCTAATGTGTAAAAGTGACCCAGACAGATTCTGTGTTAGTCCCATGTTGCACCCTGACCCAGTTTGTCAACTGTGATATTTCCTTACTTCTAGTTATTTCCCTGCATGTTTCTGTATTTGTAATTATGATTGTGTAGAGTTTCCTACTTTACAAACTCTCCATGAGTTTTAACCCTTAAAGCACATTTAATACAGCATTCTTTGAATGCATGCTTATCACCTGCCGCCTTTTAAACCAGAGTTTTGAACTGGGATCCTCTCATGTTGAGAAATGAGGGAGTTGTAGAAGTGTTGGTTAAATCTTGAAAATAATGTTTGGCGTTCCCTTGTACAATACAGTAGTCTCTCATTTATCGCAGGGGATCCATACCCTGAAGAAGTGAAAAACCACGAAGAGAGAATAGTAGTACAAGTACTGTAGTAAGTAGTAGTTGTGTGTGTGTGTGTGTTTTAAGCCCTTCCCACAGTCTTGCAATATTGTAAACAATGTTTCTAAACTCTAAAGCTCTAAAAAAGGCACAGAATGACATGATTTCTGCTCCCTGCCTCCTCTGCTCTCAGCCACCTGTAAGCTCTCTTGGCCACGCCCACTTCTTAGCTCTGCACGCAGAACAGCTGATCAGCTTCAGCAAGAAGTTTATCCTGCAGCGCGGGCTGCACAAAGATTCAGGAGGACACTTTCTGCAGCTCTGGGCTGCACAAATGTACATCCGTTGTTGAACATTTAAAAATAATTCACTTTGAATAAAAATTCCATGCCAATCCAGGCTCATCTGTCAGTCAGCCAATTGTGTGTCATGTCCAATCTTATTTTGAAAAAAACATGACGGAGCAAGTCTGCGATAAACGAACCGCAAAGTAGAGAGGGAGATGATGTGAGATGTCATGTCCAGAGTACATGTTCATGAATGACTTATCTACTACCACGGCAAACTGCAGCTCGATATCTGTAAAACGAACTGAATCATTGTCATTTTTGAGATTTCTAAAGTCGGCTGCCTGTGGTGTCTATCTTTAATTTGGTTGACACCAAAGGTTAACCAGTTATTGATTACTTTCTGCAAGCTTCATTAAAATCTGTCCACTGATTCTTGAGATATTTTGGTTCCACACACACAAACACACACTTTACGTGGCAGGTGATGATTAAAGAATCGATTAAATGGTTTTGAACATGGCGTTCTTGATCAAAATAATTATTCAAAGTGGTGCAGCTAATGCTTGTTTAAGTAGCTGCGATTGCATATTGAGACAGACAAAACAGACAGGAAGGCAGCGGGCCGCCTCCTCTAGCCTATCCGGTGAAGCGAATACTGAGCTCGCACCAGCATATGGTCCATCTGTATCCTCACACCTTACTGTCTGTCTCCTCCACGCTCTGATAAACAGAAGCATTTATTAAACCCCAAGGTTGCTGAAAGCATGAGCTGATAGATGTCACCTATGACATGTCTAGTTGTTGTCAAACACAAAAGTCACTGTGGGGTAGAAGATAGTCACAAATATTGAGCAGATTTGTGGCTCAGCACAGCTCTGACCCAAAAAGTTGAAATAATGATAATAAAAATAAAACTGCAATTTACAGTATATCTTCACACAGTTCACTTGCAAGCTAAACTGTCACTTTATATAGAGCACAGTAAAGTTAGTGACCAGTCAATCGTGTCGTGTCATAAACTTCCTTTTTTTCACAAACGCCACACATCCTGTCCAGAAATGACATCTGGTGCTTTTGTGTTGAGAGGCGCTGCTTCTTTCTGCCTACCGTAGTGTTTATTTTCCTTCCTCTGCCATCTTAAACCACGCAAAGAAACAACATTCTTCTCATTGATTTGGGCGTCTAAAAAAAGTGTTGGTTTTTGTTCTGCTTGATTGCACCGTTTTCACTTCCTTTTTGCATGCCACATGCATGCAGACTTTTTGCAGAACGATGCGGTATTGTGCTTTTTAAAAGTTTTTGTTGTAATATGTCTTCAGCATTTCTTGCACATAAAATTTTGCAGCTAATGCAACAGTGAGGCCGCTCCGTGGGAATGCCCAGCCTTACTTCGGCCAGCTCACGTGCCTTTTTCAAAAAGCAGCAACATTTGCAGTTTTGCATCATTTTGATGAGTGTTACGGCTGGGTGAGTGTGTGGTGAGGGCGAAACGCAAAATGCATCCAACAAAATTTAGAGTCTTATCATCCCATGAAGGGATGCTCATCACCCATTGCAAGAGTTTTAAGCGAAGATCATCTAGTGTTGAGAAATGATGGAGCCCTGCACCATTTTATGTGATATTGCAAGATGTGAAGCTCAGTATTGTAAATGACTCATCGACTACCACATCAAATTTTAGCTCATTTTCTGTCAAATTGATCTTGTTGTTATAGTTAATTTTGTTTTATAAGATCACTCAGCTGTGGTGGCCATCAGGAACTGGGTTGGCTTCAAATGATAATCTGTTGTTTGGGTAGATTCACTAATTATTTTTTGAATGTTTCATTAAAATCCACCCAGTGGTTAAAGAAAGAGAAAGTTTTGCTAACAGAGTTGACCCAGAATAGTTAAAGGCAAAACTTTAAACAAACTCCCTTTATAGTTTATTTTTTATTTTTTTTTATTTTGTTTCAATCAGAAAATAAGATAAGATAATAAGGGAACTTTATTTATCTGCAGGAAATGTTCGTGCCAGGGTTTCAGTACAAAGGAACATGCACAAGGAATTACACAGGATATGCAAATAGTAAAGATTATCAAAATAATACAGAATATAAAAATAATGGGGATGTATAAAAAATACTACAGATTATCAAAATAATACAGAATATAAAAATAACGGAGATGTATAAAAATACCAACAATTGGACTCTGAAACGGGTCCAGTGTGGACAAATACTTTAAAGTGTTTATTGTAGTGCACAGAATTAATTTTTATTGTCCTGAATGTTCATATACATTCAACAATTGCTTTATGCAAGTTTCATTCACAATGTTTTGTGGTTCATTCAACTTTTTTATTACGGTATATTGCCTTTAGGGTTTTGGTTATTTTACACTGACACCATATATGCCAGGTGCTCAATACCAAGAAGCAACCGTAAGTTTAAGTTCAAGTTTAAGTCAACTTTATTGTTGTTTCCATCACATGTGGTACATGAGGTGGAACAAAACTTAAGTCACACCCAAAATTAGCAAAATATAAAGTATCAAAAGAAGCGGTATAAAAAGAATAATAAAAAAACAAAAATGTGTTTAAATCACACAAATACTGTATACCACACTTTACTCTTTAGACTGCAGATAATTTTTTTAACAACAAGGTTCTCCAGGTGATATGATCACTGTCGTCCACACTCCCTGTGCACTGGAGAGTCATTTTTGTCACGTCTGGTATTTGTCCAAGTACGGTAATTTTGCATTTTGTAAGCTTTCTGAAGTCACTGACTTGCGTCCAGGAAAAAACTTTTGTTGGTTAATGTGCAAAAACACCCGTTTCCAAACAACATTTAAAGTGAGGTTAGAGGAAGGAGTGTGGGCTAGTAAAATAAAAAAAAATAAAGTTTGTGCTTTTAAGAGCTATCGGGGTTGAATGAATCTGGGAAGTTCTATTAAAATCAAACTGTTTTTATGGTTTAGTACGCACCATTATAGCCTGCTGCCAAAAAGGGAATGCAGACAAATGTGTTTTTACCCATATCTGTTAGCAAAATATCTGATGAATCACTAAACATATTTTAAAGAATCATGGGATGCACATTTACCTTTGATTTACTTTGGAGTCAATTCAGTTCAAGATGGCTGGCACAGCCAACTAACCTTAGGTAACACAAAAACTGTGATAATCCAGACTGGTCGATAGATATTTTGCTAAAACTTTGTGCGGTAGAAGATGAGTCATTCACAACATATACTCTATGACAGCTTGCGATATGCTTATTATTTTTAAGTTTTGACCTAAACATCTACAATATCGTTTCTCAACATGAGATGTTGGTCTAAAGCTCTGGCATGAAAGGTGGTGGAGTTTTGTGCATTTCATGTAATTAATAAAAAAAAATATATATTTTTATTTTTTAACCATAGCCTACAACCTATTGGTTTTAGGGAAAAAATAATATCTCATTTGAACATTACGTTTTGACTGTGTGTAAATAATGGAATATAAATATAAAGGGTTACGTTTCACTGCAGTGACTTTTTTTTTTTGACTCCCACGGTCAATCTGAAGAGACCAAGCCAAGAAATCTTACCAAGGGTTGACATTTAGCTAATACCTGCTTATTGCTGAGAGGATTTAACAATACTGTATCTCTGTGAGTGATTGGATTTTAAGAGCACAGCTTCACAAATGCCAATAAAAAAGAATTGAATGCTCAACTGTTTCTGAGCATTAGAACTACCGTATAGATTTTGAGCCAAACTCGAGTGTTTGCATATCTGATAACTTATCATTATTTTTTTTAAACTGTGGGTTGTTTAGTTATATAACTTAAATTTTAAGTTTCTGTCAGAGCTAGATAGAAAAGTAAAAATATAAAATACATTTTAACCATTTTATTTATTTATTTTTAGCCCAGAAAGCCTTTAAAGCATGTAAATTTAAAGGTTATGTCATGCAACTTTTAAGTACTTTCTCAGGGAGGATGCTGAACTCTGGGGCTTACCACATTGGCATTGGCAAGTCATTGGAATATTTGCAAATGTGTGTTGGTAGCTGGCAGCTGCTTTGTGGTCTAATAAGGAGCTTCATGGTTTTGTTACTCGTCTCCGGTGGGATTGCATCACGAGCGGTTTCCCCTTACAGCCCGTCACCCTTCTGGCAAGAGACCATCATGTGCAACATCTTTGTTGTGCTTCATGCTGCAGCTGAGCCCTCCCTGAGCCTGTCTCTCTCATTATTATGAGTCCTAGGGTATGAAAAAATGAATTTGTGTCCCTTCTGACAGACTATTATTATCGCACTGATTGATGCTGTTTTTAGAAGATGGATTGTAACAAGGCACTTTGAGCAAAGGAAGGAAAGGCTATAAAATACAATTTTGTGACAAAAAAGGTTTCAAGACTGTCAAAATGGGAATAAAAACACAAAACAACAACTATCTAATAGACACTAAACTCTACCCAGTGGTTCAAAAGATATTTACGGTAGCTAACTTTACAGAAAAATACATGCAGACAAACTGCTAAGCAAAAGTTGTTTCACCTTTCACTTTATTCAAGAGACTGTGAAGAAAATTTAAACAAATCAGACAAAAGTGGTCGTAGGACTGTAAAATTGAATTATTTAGGAAAATTCTGCTTTTGTTCAGTGTGTTAAGGAGGAAACGGACTGTCCAGCTTCCTGTTAAAGCGCAGCTCCAAAGCCTTCGTCTTGATCGGGGTCATTTTCACATTTGTAAAAAACATCAGTAATGCAGAGTGAAAGATTCAGGTTTTGGAACCTGACAGATTTTTCAGAGGAGGCCTTCCTTTTTTCATGAAAACAAATTCAACCCCTGAACTCCAGGTTTCACCGCAGTCTGTGATAGTTTCCCGGGCCCCGAGGTCTATGATTCATTATTTCAGCTCCACAGTACGCAGCGTAGCTACTTCGCTTTCAAGACACGATCATTTTCTGTTTATTTTAAACGGCCAGCTGTGCAGTGTCTGATTTAGATTTTAGGCATTATTCAGCAATATCTGATCCTCAACTACAGATGATTGGATGCACTCAGCCTACTGATGATAAAACGCTGATGTCAGTAGAGAGGCAGAAAAGGTCACCTGAGAGGTAGAGATGAAAGTAAACAAGGGCCCTAAGCTGCATCCTGCTGCCTCTCAGCAGCTTGATTAAGAAGTAATTAGTTTTAAAGGAGCTCCCGGTGGGAAGATTACTATTATTAATTATATATTTTATTTCTATACCAACTGAAAGGATAGGTCTTTAATATTCACATATTGATTGATATCATTGTGCACTGGGTATTGTATTCTCTATACAAATCAGGCATACTTTGTATTGAAGGTGCAATCCCATCTGCTTACCGGTACAGTTTTTTGTGCACACAGCCAATTCAAAAAGCCAATTACAGTACTGTATATCATACCCTGATGCATGCTCAACCAATTATATCATGTTATCCAAAGTCAGACTTAATTACCCCCCTGTTGCCAGTTTTGACAACTTGTCACATCAAGGTGCAGATTTTGACTGTGAAGAAAGTCAAAACAAATCAAGGTCCAGGTTCACTTCTGCAAAACAAAATTGACTGTTAATCTTGGCAGGAAGAGAGTTTCTCTGCTGGTCATTATGCCAAATTTGTTTTTAAAAATCAGCCTTGACTGCAGTTTGACTGATATTTGTTACTTATCTTTCTAAGCACAGCTAACTATTGTCCATCAGGTGCCAAAAACTTTCCAGTTGAACACAAAGTATTTTTCAAAACCTTTTTTTTATTTTTATTCTGACCACACTCAAAAATATCCGCGTTCAGACTGGAAAAGCTCTGTGTTGGAGTAATTTTGGGCATGCTTGGAGCACGTTACTGGTTTATATTTTGCTCTGCTGAGACCAGTGTCTGTGGGTTCACAGAGAAAGCCTCCAATTTTCTCTCCAAATAAACCTGTGAGCTTTTGTGACGGAACAATGAAAACAGCCAACACAACCCTGGGTGAGACCTGGACACAAAGAAACTCTGTTCCTCCTCACCATCCATTCCATCAATCTCACTAAAACCACATCTGTGTGGCACATTTGCTTTTATCCTGTACGGACAGTAGTCATGAGTCTAGAGATACTTTACTTTGAGTGTTGCCTCCACCCCCCCAACATTTTCACCTTTTCAAACCTGTTCTTAAGTTCTTTTACTTTTTTGTTCACCTCTGATACAGTATGTCTAAGTACATGCCAACAAATTGATTAATAATGATGTTCAGTAAAATGTGATACGATTCAGCCTTTAATCACGAGGCAATGCAATTCCAAATAATTTTAGATTTAACACATCGAGATTTTATGCGTAATAATACAGTGAAGTGAAGGAATGGTCCTTTGTCAATTATTGAGACTAAATATTTGCTACCTAATAAGAAGTATCTGCTCACAAACGGGTCTTATTTTAAAATTGCAAATCACTTTCATAAAACCTGTTGATTCCTGTTGCTTTAAGCACATTTTCAAAAGGTGTTTGTTGCTATTTATGCTGATGATTCTGCAGTTCTCTTGAACTGTAGGTGCCACTAAAAAGAAAACAATACAGTTAAACAGCAAGAACCTCAGCCAGAAGAACACAGCAAGAAATGACGAGAGGGAATCTGTTTTTCATAAACAAACATAAATAACTTTTCTATATTTTTTAATGTAGAAACAAACCTGCTCGCAGACTTTTTAAATGTTAAACAGATGTTTTATTAATACAAAGAATTCATAAACTGATTAATCAGTTAGACTGGTTCAAATTTTATCTCTCTGACCACATTCAATTCATTCAGCTTGAATCCTTCCGTTCCCAGTCTTCCCCATCACCATGGGTGTGCCCCAAGGCTCTGTCCTCGGACCACTCCTCTTCATCATTTACCTCCTTCCTCTAGGTCACATCTTTCGCAAATTTGGTGTCCATTTCCACTGTTATGCTGATGACACGCAGCTCTACTTGTCAACCAAACCAAACACGGCCTACCCATCCTCCATCTTCACCGACTGTCTCAGTGAGCTCAATCACTGGTTTTCTAACAATTTCCTACAACTAAACTGACAAAACAGAAATAATCCTTGTCGGTACCAAAAACTATTTAAAAATCAGAACATCTTCTCATCCCCCTTAACAACTCTTAGCTATCCCCCTCGCCTCAGGTCAAAAGTCTCAATATCATCCTCACCACCACTTTCCTTCACTTCACACATCAATGTTACTCGGTCTGCAATATTTCCATCTCTGAAATATTAACTGTCTCCGTCCTCCCCTCACACACCGCTCCTCTGCCATCCTTGTTCACAGTCTTGTGACTTCCCGGATTGACTACTGCAACTCCCTTCTTTATGGCTTCCCCAACAAATCTCTTCAGAAGCTACAGATGGTCCAGAATTCAGCTGCCCTTGTCATAACTCAAATCTCCTCCTATAACCACATCACTCCGGTCCTGCAGCAGCTCCACTGGCTCCCGGTTAAATCACGCATCGTCTTCAAAATTCTTCTTCTCACTTTCAAAGCTATCCATAATCTTGCCCCTCCTTACCTATCTGACCTCCTACACATCTCCATCCCCTCTCGCTTTCTCAGATCCTCCTCTTTGCTACAACTCCATGTACCCTCTGCCCGCCTCTCCACCATGCAGGGCCTTCACCTGCACTGCCCCTCACATCTGGAACTCTCTACCACCAGACCTATGAAACACCACCTCTCTTTCTCTGTTCAAGACTACTCTGAAAACACATCTCTTTAGACTAGCTTATCCTTCTTAACTTTGTTTTATGTATTTTTTTATTCTTTATGTATTTTATATTTCAATTTATTTCTGTCTGGTCTTTGCACTGTTCGTTTGTTTATACACAATCTTATCTGATATGTTTCTTGCTGTAAAGTGTCCTTGGGTGTCCTGAAAAGCGCTTTATAAATAAAATGATGATGATTATTATTATAATCTAATATAAAACTGCATTGGTGCATGACTGCTCTACCAGTTGCAGTCACCTTGTCCATGTTTATGAATCTGTACGAGTTGAGTAATTTTCACATCCTAGCTTTTACTGTCACTCCACTTCCACCTTGTCCTCTCATTACTTAACTAAGAAAAAGTGTGTTGCCTCCCTTTTCTCATCTCCTCTGTCACAGAGCAATCTCTCACATGACTGACTCCACCAATGTGGACACAAGTTGCCATATGGGAGATTTAATTAGTGTCCGCCACAAGCACAATCAGCTCCCTCACAGAACCAGGGAAGAACATGGCAACTTCTGCTTCCCTGTAATACTACCATAGTCTTAATTAAAGCAGTGGCAGCTCACTCCTAAAGACCTTTGCTTTTAAACCAAAATAACCTATATAAAAGCCAATAAAGAAGGAAAATAAAATCTAAACTAATCTCCTTCAATCTACTGAGTCTTGGAGGAAATTACAGCCTGGTTAGTGGAGTTCTATCTTTAGAGCAAATGTGTGATTACAAGTGTTGCTCTTTCATTAGAGACCTGCAACTTTACTCTGTTAGCTGGCCCATAATATGCATAAAGTTAGCAAAAGGTTGTTTTTAAAAGCCTTACATCGATTTAGATCACTACAGTTAGTCGTTACACCTCTGGCAGGGAAAGTGAATATTATTGATCTTTTTGTTTCATTGCATTGTCCTGCTGGGAATTCATTAGTGCTAGCCTGCACGTGACGGTATTAATCTGTACATACAGCATGCTTTAGTTTGAATCAGATTTTAGGTTGGTTCAGAATTGCTTCTTTGTTTAAAACCTATTTAAACAAATACCGTATTTTCTGGTGTATAGGTCGCACCGTGGTACTAATTTTAAAACCTGTTCAAGTTCACCTTGTAAAAAAAATACCAAATGACCTTAAAAGTAGAATTAAGTGCGTATGTGTTTACAAAGTTTTATATTTGAAACAATAATGTGATATGCTGCAGCTACGAGCGTTTGATCAATTAAGGTTTGTAGGCTCAGTCATCCAGGTAACAAAAGAAGGTCAAATCATTTAATCTGGACCAGTTTCATTAAGGGAGAAATTTTTCGTCTTCCATATGGAAGGACAGAGCTGGTTGGCAGGCCACAGACTGAAAGACAAAACGTTTCTCCCTTAAAGAAACTGGTCCAGATGAAATGATTTAACCTTCATTTGATCAGTTACTTTGCTTTATCTTAGCCTGTGTGTCCAGCAATACACTTTCCACAGCTCAGTAAAAATATAAAAATTAAAATTCTGTGTGTAATTATGATACAGTGCTGAATTTCTGTGTGTACTGTATTAAAGTTCCATATTCTACAGTGAATTAACAAATTTCAAATGATCTTGCGCATCAGATCTAAAGGAAAGCATGTTTTATTCTAAATTGCACTAGTATAAATTTGAGTATTTCTGAAAATACTTACCGGTAAGTATTTGCTTACTAAATTTTAACTCATTTCTTCCCAAACTATGTAGAGTCTTAAGTGTCTCCAATCTTGTCTTGTTTGAGGACACAAGTGGCTATTTCTGCTGGATTTCATGCTAATCTATTTCAATTTAATCCAAAAGTTAAGTCAGGTCATCTGGATGGTTTCTTTTTTGTTGAGACGTTTCGTCCTTCATCCAAAGGACTTCATCAGTCTGAGGAGCCACAACAGAGTTCCACAAGCGGCACACTCACATAGTGGGCCAACCAGTTTGCTGGTGATTAGGTGGTTTCTGAAGCCCGCCTTTCACGGTTGACTCCTCTGAGGAAGCCATAGCCAAAGTGGTTCAAAACATCAAAGTTCATGCTCAGTAATCCAGGTAAAATGTTTTAAACTACTTTGGCTATGGCTGCCATGTGTTGATGCCACAAAGGACCTCGACAGATCCCAGTTTCATGTTGTGATGGGTCAAAACTGTCAACTCAAAGGAAAACGTGCACATTAATACTCTTAATATTTTAATTTTAAAGCTATATATGGGCATGTTCTTGATTAAAATATTAATAACAGTCAGTCAAGCCTTGCCTTATGCTCATCTCTGTTTTTTACAAGAGTGACTATGTACTTGAATGAGTTAAAATAAATCTTGTGCAAAATAAATTTTATTGACACCTCATATTGCTTTTTGACCAGAAAATAAGTTACACATTGTCTTTTTTTGCTTTCTGATGTTTGGTCAGTTTCTAAGGTGCATTTTTCTTTTCCGTTCTCATTTCTTTGGGGCTTTTTTCATACGGATTGGCAAGTATTGCTTTAAAACCTGAATGCATTTGACAAATTAACAAATAACAGAAAAAACTTGATGCTGGTTATAGGAGCTATCTCTTTGGGGCAGAGGTGTTTTTTGTTTTATTTGACTCAGTTGGATGAAGCTTTGCTTAATTTACACTCATTCTATATTAATTATATTTGTTTTTTAATGCAATACAAAAAAGATAAAGTAATAAAAATGTGAGAAACATATATCCGTATTTAGTTCTTGCATATCATTATACATTCATCATTGACACTAGCATGTTGTGGCTTTGCAACAGCCTTTATACACATGACAGGTTATTGATTTTCAGCCACTAGGGACTGAATGCATGCAGACAGAACATGAGCCTGCCAGATGAAGAAAATTCAGGAGTAAAAGTATTCATGGGTTGGTTATTGGCTGCATATGGCCTTCCTTCGTCCTTTTCAGGACATTAGATTATTGGCATGAGTCAAGCAGTTTGACGAAGGTTAACAGAGTCAAACGGTGCATGAGAGACAAAGACAAAAAAATGGGGAAGATAAAAAAATAAAAAAATAAATACGACTTTCAGATTCACTTCCTCTCTCTTCACCATTCTTACTTTTTCTTCCCAAAGTCAAGATTCTGATTGACAGGCATTAATGCACAAAACTGCATGCACCAGCAGAGCTCAGCTTGACGTGTGTCTGTTACTGCCATCTTTTTGTAGACGCTGCAACAAAGCAGCAGTTATTTTAGCTGCCGGCTTACAGCTGACTCTTGAGGTGTGTTAGCTTCCTCTGAACCAGATGAGTTGAAAAACATGTTGTTGTTTTTTTTTTAACGAAGAACACTGGTGGCACATAAAGGACAGCAAAACTACTACTGTATAATGCTGCTTTCTTGCACTATAAAAACTTCATATTTATGCCAAAAGGTGATGTTTATTATTATGTTTCTACCCATTTTTAGCTGTTTTTATATAAAAGTCCAACCAAGGACTGGGTTTGCAAATTAGCCTGTGGCTAGAAAACCTTTGTACAAGACAACGGTTGCTTCGTTTTTAACATGTAACATTGTTTATTGTGCTATCCTTGATCAAATAAACTTGAATGAATGAATGAATTTCTTCAAAACTGAGCAAATGCATCATATATTTATCACCTGCCACCGAAAAGTGAAGGTGGAGTGATGTGTGATGGTGTTTTGCATGTGTTTGTGCAATGATCTGTTGCCAATGTATCTCATACTGTAAACCACTGGACACACTTTAATAAACTTTACAGAAAGTAATCATTAGAGAAAATTCAGTCCATTTCTTGTCACAAGATAATCTTCACCAGCATACCTTTGATGTTGTCATCATTCTTTGTTTGTAACCAGGTCTCTCTTGTAAATGAGTCCTCAAGGCTCAATGGGATTAACCTGCCTAAATAAAGGTTAAATGAATGAAATAGTAATTCAATTTGAACAAGATCCAAAACAATGGATTCTGTGAGGAAACAAGTTCTGTTTAACTACTATTTTATGGTGAGCTTTTTCATGGAGCTTCATGACGACCAGTGGATATACCTTTTTTTTTCTTTGTGTATGTGTGAGTTAAATAAATTCTTAACATCCACTCCAAATCAACATTTTGATTAACAGAAATAATTTCAAACCTGCAAATAGATAACTTTTAGTGACCCCTGGTGGTTTCATGATGCAATAAAATATAATCTCAAAATACAAGGATTTCTTACAATGGAAAAAACTGTTGAATGGTAGAGTTTAAAGCTAATTAAAGAGAGATAAAATCAATTTTAATTTTAATTGGTGGTCAATGGAATAGTTTTGGCCATGAGGGATACCACAGGGAGTATTTGATACTAAGGTCAGTTTTGTTGCTAATCTTTGACATCTTTGACACATCCCCTATCTGTGTAATATACATTTGATAGAAAAAGAAAATCCTTTAGGATTTGTGTAAAGATAACATTTTACACACACATGCACACGCACACACACACACACACACACACACACACACACACACACACACAATAAGCAAGTGTAGTCTGTTCATCGTTCTTTAGTTTTAGCAGTTCGCTTTCGTAAATGAGCCCATGAGGCTCAATAAGATTTACCTGACTAAATAAAGGTTGAATGAAAATTAATGAAAAGTTAAATATACATATCCAGACAATATCCAATACTAGGATTTATTATGTATGGGTATCCAGAAGATATCCAATGCTAGGCTTTATTATGTATGAGTATCCAGAAAATATCCAATATGAGGATCTGTCAGATATGTATCTGGAAAATATCCAATACTAGGATTTATTATGTATGGGTATCCAAAAAATATCTAATACTATGATCTATCACAGATGTGTATCCGGAAAATATCCAATACTAGGATTTACTACGTATGGATATCCGGAAAATATCCAATATGTGGATCTGTCTGATGTGTATCCGGAAAATATCTAATACCAGGATCTGTCACAGATAAATATCCGGCAAATATCCAATGCTAGTATTTATTATGTATGGGTATCCGGAAAATATCCAATATGAGGATCTGTCAGATGTGTATCTGGAAAATATCCAAAACTAGGATTTATTAAGTATGGGTATCCGGAAAATATCCAACACTAGGATCTGTCACAGATGTATATCCGTCAAATATCCAATGCTAGGATTTATTATGTATGGGTATCCGGAAAATATCCAATATGAGGATCTGTCAGATGTGTATCCGGAAAATATCCAATACTAGGATTTATTAAGTATGGGTATCCGGAAAATATCCAATACTAGGATCTATCACAGATGTGTATCCGGTAAATATCCAATGCTAGGATTTATTATGTATGGTTATCCGGAAAATATCCAAAATGTGGATCTGTCAGATGTGTATGCGGAAAATATCTAATACTAGGATTTATTATCTATGAGTATCCAGAAAATATCCAATAGTTAGATCTGTCACAGATGTGTATCCGGCAAATATCCAATGCTAGGATTTATTGTGTATGGGTATCCGGAAAATATCCAATATGAGGATCTGTCAGATGGGTATCTGGAAAATATCCAATACTAGGATTTATTAAGTATGGGTATCTAGAAAATATCCAATAGTAGGATCTATCACAGATGTGTATCTAAAGAGTATCCAATATTAGGATCTGTCACAGATTTGTATCCGGAAATATCCAATGCTAGGATTTATTATGTATGGGTATCCAGAAAATATCCAATACTAGGATCTATCACAGATATGTATCTGGAAAATATGCAGTAGTAGGATCTTTCTCATATGAGTATCCAGAAAATATCCGATACTAGGATCTCTCAAGTATGGGTATGCATAAAATATTCTATACTAGGATCTATCGCAGATGTGTATCCCGAAAATATCCTATACTAGGATTTATCATGTATGAGGATCCAGAAAAATATCCAGTGCTAGGATCTATCACAGATGGGTATGCGTGGGATATCCTGTACTAAGATCTGTTACAGATGAGATCTCCCCGTATACCACCGGAAACATATTGGATATGTGGCAGATACGGACAATTTCATAATGTTGTATCTCCCCGGATATTAGATCTTTTTGTCCAGTGCAAGCATATACCCGTCGCAGACACGTTATCTGGAAAACCCACTGCACGCCACGATCCTTCATTAAGCGAAGGTATGGACTTCCAAGTGCACACTGTGATGGACAATGCACCTGTGAGCGACTGCAAAATGATGGAAATCAGAGACGCTACAGCAAGAGATGAACAACTCATACTCTTAAAGAGAATTATCCAGTCGGGTTGGCCAGAATCAGCCAAGAAATGCCCACAAGCTGTTTCAGAATACTGGAACATTAGGCATGAGCTCTCAGAAGCTAATGGTATTCTTCTAAAAGGGGAGAAAATTGTTATTCCAAATGTGTTGAGAACTGAAATGTTGTCACGTATACACGCTGGACATTTAGGAATGGACAAATGTAAACAGAGAGCTAGAGATATATTGTTTTGGCCAGGTATGGGAAAACAAATAGAGACACTAGTTGGGTCATGCAGCATCTGTTTGGAGCACAGAAGCTCACTCCCAAAAGAACCAATGGTTTCTCACCCGATACCAGACCAACCTTGGCAAGCCGTAGCGACAGACCTGTTCAAATGGAACAACAACGACTACATTGTCACCGTAGACTACTACAGCAGGTACTTTGATGTGGAAAAAATTCCCAACCTCACATCATCAGTGGTTATTCAAAAACTAAAAGCCACATTCGCCAGATTTGGAATTCCACAGACTGTAGTAAGTGACAATGGACCCTGTTACAGCTCACAAGAATTCAGAAACTTCGCCAAAGCATGGGACTTTGAACACACAACAAGCAGCCCCATGTACCCGCAAAACAACGGGTTGGCAGAAAGAACTGTGAGAACTGTCAAGGCTCTCATGGAGAAAGCACACATGAAGAGAACAGACCCCTACCTCAGCCTGTTAGAATACAGGAACACCCCAGTTGATGGATTCAAATCACCAACACAACTGCTGATGAGCAGGAGGCTTCGCTCAATCCTTCCATCCACAAAAGAACAATTACAACCTGAATTGACTCGCCAGAGCGACATTCGCCGCAGAAGACAGAGATGTCAAAAGCGACAAAAGTGGTACTATGACAGAACTGCCAAACCACTGCCAGCGCTGCCACCAGGAGCTGCTGTCCGTTTTCAACTGCCAGATGTTACCTGGAAGCCAGCAACTGTCATCGGACCAGCAAAGACTAATCGCTCGTACCACATCAAGACGGAAGATGGTTCTGAAATCAGAAGGAACAGACGGCATCTGATTCCAACTCCTGATGTCACCACACCAGATTGTCCAGAACCAGAACCACCAGGCATTACACAGCAAACAGGCATGGACAGTGAAGAAAGTTCAGAGTCCGCACCTCTGATACAAACTCGATCAGGTCGAGTGGTGAGACCCAGAAACGTTTTGGATTTGTAAAAAAAAAAAAAAAAAAAATGCTTGTGAAATGTATGTTCAAGAATTTGTGGGAAAAAAAAAAATGCTTGTAAAATGTATGTTCAAAATTTTGCATTTACAGCAGGTGTTGTGTTGAATGTCATGTGTAGATATTTTGTATTGGTTATAGATCTTTTGCTATAATAGGTTCTGATTAGTATGTGTTGTAGAAGGACATTTATTTTATTTCAAAAAAGGAGATGTAATATCCTGTCACGTACATATACGTGCTTACGTTAGAATGTACATGATGACGTAGTTACGTAGTTGACGCAACGTTACGTTAGTTACTGTGTTGTTGTACCGACCAGATGAATGGCGGACATGTTGAATAAAAGGCTCGCAGTGAACCAGACCGAATCTCTTACTATCCTTCGATCCTGTCGGTAATCGTGCACTTTAAAGATAGCTGTATCAAAGATAGACAGCTGATCTTTTACAGTTGAAAGATGTTGAAAAGTGAAGCAAACTTGATTCAAAATGTAAATTTAAATATAGCAGTAAAACATTTAATAATACTGCAGGTAAAATGGTGTTAGAGCAAGTGTGTGTGCTCCAAGTTGCTTCCTTGTCAAAGTTAAGTTTTTGTTACAGTTTGATGTTTTTAATTTACTTGTATGCATTTAACATCATGTTCAACACTTACTGTATTATTATCATTATTTTAGATATTTTGCTATGGGTTTAAAATAAAAACTAAATAATATATGTATTGGAACAAGCAAATACACCAACATCTTTAAGGTCTAACTTGTAAAAAGCCATCCAGGGCAGTGGAAGGGACCCAAAGTTTGTTTAAAGCCTTTTCTCTTGCCAAGAGTGTTAAGGCTTGTTGGGTGCTGGTGATCTCCTCAGCTCACCTACTATGTGGATCTTGTTAACCCTTCTTTGTATAATTGTTAATCCAGAGGGTTTGTCAGCAGGCACCTTTTACTATGAAAACAGAGACAAACAGCTTTCTGCGTGAGCAGTCGACAACAATGTAAGGAGATAAGTGTACCTTTGTACATACTCTATGAGGCCATATTGCACAGATGACTCAGTGTTTGCTCCAGGTCTACTCAGTGAATTACTCAGACCGCAGCTGCAAATAGTTATGCTCCCTGTCCAAGTCTGTGATAAGAAACTAAAACATTCTGCTTGATGATATGCTTCTTTTACACACTGTGCTTGAAAAAGATGAAGCTGCTTGTGCTGCGGAGTTGTACAGTAGCTGCAGGCCTGAACAGAGGCTGCAGCACAGGTTGAGAAACCTGAGAGCCCCCGAGGAGGAAAATGGGATTCTAATAAATCCTTCAGTCCATAGAGAGAGAGTCAGCTCTATAAAACTGCCCTCAATGAAAAACACAAAGTTGTCATGGCTTGTTTTTGATCCTGGCACTGACTGTTTCAGCCTCTTGAAAGGCTGGTGCCGTTCTGAGAGCTGCAATGAACGGAGGGGCTGAAATGGCTGTTTGTTTAGGCACCTCTAATGCACAATTTGGTCAAAAAAGGTAATTATATGGAAATAAAGGCTACATTCTTGTCGTATTTAATATTTTTACAGTATGTGAAGGAATCATGTAGTGCTTACATACGCATTTATGTGACTCCTAAAATTAAAGGCTTTTTAAGAGCATTTGTTTTTCAGTGCATAGGAAAACGGTTGTGGGATTTGTGTTAACTGTGTGAAAGTTAATGCATGACACTTGAGAGTCCTGTGATGCTTAAACTTTTGGGCTAAAGTGCCCATCGTTCTGCATAAAACCATGTATTCATGTGGCCACAATAAAATTCCCTGAACCAATTTATAGTTCCCGAGTTAACGTTTTGATTCTTTAACCTCAACACACAAACTCCCAAAGCTTACATTAAGCACAATTTTTTTAAGCTCATTAATCAGTGCTAACTATTTATTAAAAGTAGTTGAAGTCCACTAAAAGTGTCTTATTACAAGACTTTAGAGACCAAATACTACACTCATTTCTTTTTCGTCTTGTATTTAAGCACATACATCAGCTACTCCCCGGTGGCTTCTTCCTTTTGCGGTTCCCCTTTTTTTTAAATTAGTTTCTAGCGTAGGGTGTGTAGGATTCCAGCATTTTCCACTGCAGGCTCCCAAGTCCTGGGTGGCACCAACAAGCAATAGTTGTGTGCCATTGCCTCTGACGAGCTCCAGGGATACTTTTTTTTTATTCAACCTTTATTTAAACAGATAAATCACATTGAGAGACTCAT
>JBBPBX010040785.1:0-18902 GCA_038048925.1 Garcialebias charrua
TTCTGAACACTCCCAGCCAAAAAGGTTTTGTATTAACATTGGTTAATGAATGATATGGATTTAACTATGCCAACATGCAGTTCGTTTTGTTAAATCTCAATCGTCGAAGAGTCAATGTAGTTTAAAGCTACTCAAGGTACAATAAACTACACTGGTCTCACAATTTCTAAATTGAACCGATTCGATCGTTTCTATTCTAGATTGTCTATTCATTTTGATGAGTCTCGCCATAGACTTCAAAATTTATTAGGAATACCAAATCCTACGTCGTTCGTCTAAAAGACAACAGACATTTAGATCAAACTATATTTCATTTTTATTTTAGTTTAACCTAAACTAAGTAATGAATGGAGGAATAGTTTGGAATTAGAGGCCTTCGTTACAGAAGCCCTCCAAAATTTTATAGGTACAGATCCCTATATCTAATTTTACAGAATTGATCCACCCCTTAATTGGTAAGTGTAGCTGATCTAAACCATGATAGCTTACATACCAGGTGCATATAGGTAGGGCCTAATGTAAAATCCTATTCATAAGCCCACCTAAAAAACCACATAATTGCATGACACATAGAACCAGAGTGGCACTGACTGGAAACCAACCAGCCAACAACCTTCGATGTGGGGACCTGCAGCTCCAACGCTTGGTCTTCAACCTTCATCCAAGGGTCGCCTCCTCTGCGTCAATCGAGGGATCCCCTCTACATGCTGATTATGAAAACAATTGTTGCTGATGATATCACCAACTCTAATCGTGGTGGAATTACTGCTGTGGGATTATCGCTGTGGATTATAAGACTTTGTTTTCCAAAGGATCACAGACTTTGTTTTCCAGGAGTTAACAGACTCAGTTTTCCAAGGGATTAAAAGCTTACCGCAATGGGATTACCTACGAACAGTATGGAAGTTCCGAAAACTTTATGGGATTATAATTTTTGATTTTTCTTTTCCACTTGCTGGATTACTTCAAGATCAGAGACAGTTCAAGGTTTCCTTTCGTGTTGGACCCCATCCCCAAGGACTGGCGATGGCTTCCAAAAGGGGGGAGATGTAGTGGACATGACCATGTTCACTTTATTACATCTGTGTACTTTTGAACTGTTCCAGAGATGATCTTTACTGACCTCTCAGTAAAGCAAGACATTTATCACAAAATCATTCCATTAGTTGTAATCAGAATATAGTCACCAAAAGAGACTATTTCTACCTTTGATTTTATTCTAATGTAATCAAAAGAATAACTTTTGTCATTTTCATGATATATGTTATATGCTGTTATTCTTTAAATGTGAAACATCAATGTGTCATTTCTGCAAGTGAAATGGCTGCAGAAGAGGTCATGCAATCATGTGGATCATCTGTTCTGGAATAGGCACATCTAAAACATTCAGAGCAGGGAGGCCTGAGGACTTGAATTGAGAATCACAATTTTATATACAAATTATACTACAGTGGACGTATAATAAACCTTTTTCTTTTTAACCCTCTTTTGGTATGTGCGAGGTTATTACAGCCACCGTATTTATAGTCGCAGCGGAGAGTAGGGGGGCGCGGACCGGATTCTTCTTCCTGTGGGGGGGCTTAACAGAAAATAATTGAGAAGCACTGGCCTAGATGAAACATTTGAGATAAAATTCGATTTTTTATCATTTATTTTCGTAGCGCACCCGAGGCTGTTTGGAAAATATCAAACCGAAACTATTTAATATCCAGCAGATTTGACCATTTCGTGAATTGATTTAGGAACTGTTAAGCTCAGGAACACTTCTGATATAACGTCAGCTATGAACTATATTTTTTATCAGCAGAGAAATAATAGTTTTTTACCTTGTTTTGATGAAAATTCCTTCGTGGCGGCAGCCATTTTGAATGACGACGTCACTCGACATCGTTCAAAACTCCGCCTTCTGCTCTCTGATTGCTCAGGAACACTTCTGATATAACGTCAGCTATGAAATATATTTTTTCTCAGCAGAGAAATAATAGTTTTTTACCTTGTTTTATTGAAAATTCCTTCGTGGCGGCAGCCATTTTGAATGACGACGTCAGTCGACGTCGTTCAAAACTCCGCCTTCTGCTCTCTGATTGGTCCGGTCAAAACCTACCGGAGATATCCTTGTCTATGGGACAAGTCCCAGACTGTGCAGTGAAGGGAAATGAGAATTGAGCGGAGCTGTGCAGGAAGGCGAGGGCCAGGCTAGGTCTCTGTATGCCAAACTCTTTTCTTTGTGTTGCCACAAATAATGACACCATCATGAAATGTTCATTATTTCCAGCCACCTTTGAAAGGTGAAAGGGAGTCAATGTTTTTTTGCAGTGTCTGTGCGCATTTGTCTGTAGTGTTAGCTAAATATTGCATGAAACACTGTACAGATTTTAATGAAACATTTAGAAAGCAATCATTAGGTGTACCTCAATAACTAATTAACTTTTGGAGTTAACCCAATTCAAGATGGCTGCCACAGCCAATTGATCCTAGAAAGCACAAAAATGACTACTGTATAATTCTGTCAATTTTACAAATATTGAACTAAAATTTGACGTGGTTGTAGCTGAGTCATTCACAACACATACTTCTAGTGGTACTCATTTCACATGAACCTTACCTAAAACTTTGGCATTAACTTCTGCAACCAACCTTGTTTGTCTGTTAGCAAAATATCACATGAACCACCAGATGGATTTTAATGAATCCTTCACAAATAAATCATTGGATGTAGATCTACAGCTGATTAAACTTAGGAGACAATGCCTTTCAAGATGGCTGCCATAGCTAGTTGACATTAGTCAACATAAAAACGGCAACAACTCAGTCAATTTTTACAGAGACTAATGCAGTGGTAGCTAAGAGTAATCTCTATCACTTACTTATTGCAAAATGTTGAGCATAGTGTTGTTTTCAAGGTTTGACCCAAACAACTTCAACTGTTATTTCTCAAAATGAGATGAACTAAGGCTGAGTTGGAAGGTGATGATCAATAAGACAGGCGAGGAAAGCTAGGCTCTTTAGTATTAATGATTTTCATCATGGGGAACCTTTGGATTAGTGAGATCAGTTGATGAAAAGACACCATTCTGAAACTTTCCATGCTGGTTGTTTCCAATCGGGAGTGACACCCTGGGGTACAGATTAACTATAAATGGGTGTCAGACAGCAGCAGATGGCTCACAGCAGGAGTGTTTGACAGTGTGTTGTCATGTACCACACCATATGTGAGCTCTGAACACCCACTTTTCAAGTTGAAGGTGAGAAATCCCTCCATAATCAAAATGGTTCACACTTTTTATTTTTTTATTTTGTTTATACAACTTTTTAATTACTAAGTTGAAATAAGGATAGAGTCCTGAGCCTGGACAGACTTTGACTCAGTCCAGTGGAAAGTTTTCAGAGAGGAAGTAATACGATTCAGCTCAGTGAATTGAGCGAGTCATTTCTCATATTGACCATAAAATATATCGACCCATCGTCACTTTCTCCCTCATCAGTGTAGAAATAATGGTTTCATTAAAAATAGAAAATGCACTGACTTTCAAGGATGTTGTAGGCTACAACCGGAGTGTAAAATCTTTTTAGATTAAATTTTAAATAAACGTTAACTGTACAAAGAGCTTGAATCTGAGTTTTGTGTGTGTTTCTCTCTTACAGGTGTGCCAGCCAAGCGTAATGAGCTGTATTACGAGTGCTGTAAAGAGCCCTACCCTGATGTGACCTTCACAGTGACCATGCGCCGCAGGACGCTGTATTATGGACTGAATCTGCTTATCCCTTGTGTGCTGATCTCTGGTTTGGCCCTGCTCGTCTTCCTCCTACCTGCAGACTCTGGAGAAAAGATTTCCTTGGGTAAAAACACACATAAAATAACAAAAGCTTTGGTATAAATCATGTATTAAACCACGCACATACATGCAACATCACCCAAACTGCGAAGAAGCAAAACCTTTTTTATCAGAGCAGTAACGTGATGAATAGTCACCAGCATCCACGAGCCATCACCTGTTACATAGTTCATGTTTTAGGGATTTCATCGGGAGCTGCCAACTGACAAATGGTCATAGTCATGAGCACTGACTTCATACATTAATTCTGGGACCCTGATCACATCATATGTGCTCCTGTCTCTGCTCCTGTCTGAAGGCATCACCGTGCTGCTTTCGCTGACCGTCTTCATGCTTCTGGTAGCAGAGATCATGCCCGCCACGTCAGACTCTGTGCCTCTTATTGGTGAGTTCTGGTTCCATGTATGTTCATTCATTCATTCAACCTTTATTTAGTCAGGTAAATCTTTTGAACCTCATGGGCTCATTTACGAAAGCGACCTGCTAAAACTAAAGAACAATGAACAGCAGTGATAGAATTTCCTTAAACAATAAACAATAAACAAACAAACAATAAACAATAGAAAACAAAAGAGAGAAAAAAAAAGAAAGTTTTTTTTTTTTAACAAAGTATCAAAAAACTAGCAAAACATTATAAGGTAGACGTATAAAATCAAAGACAGGAACAAATCTGCATTGGTTTTTGCCAGGATTCCAACAGATTCTGAAAACCATTTAGAGAAGTCAAGGTCGAGAGCTTCAGATCTTTTTGTAAGATATTCCATGAAGCAGGAGCGGAGTAGGAGAAGGCCCTTTTTCCAAGTTCAGTCCTCACTGACGGAACACTGCAGGTAATCATGTCCTGAGAGCGCACACTGTAGCTGCACTCACGCAAAGACATGTAGGAGGAGATGTATGAGGGCAGCAGACCAAGAAGTGATTTAAAGATGAAAATGTACCAGTGGAAGAGTCTGCGTGAGGTTAATGATGTCCAGTTAACCAGTGAATACAGGGTGCAGTGGTGGGTACGATAATCACAACCAGTTATGAATCTTAGTGCACCATGATAGACAACATCCAACATCCGCAGGGTGCTTGTAGGAGCATTCATGTAGAGAATGTCACCGTAATCAATGGAGGGAAGGAAAGTCACAGACACAAGGCGTTTCCTGACATTCAGTGATAGACATGATCTGTTTCTGAAAAAGAAACCCAGTTTAACTTTCAGTTTCTTCACTAGGTTTTCCACGTGGAGTTTAAAAGAGAGATGTGAATCGATCAGGATACCCAGATATTTATAGGAATCAACAAACTCAATAGGGACACCATTTGAAGATAAAATCAGAGGAGGATCTGCTGGAACCGCCTTCCTATTTGAAAAAAACATCCCTTTTGTTTTATCAGCATTTAGGACAAGTTTGAGACGGAACAAATCTGACTGGATGATGTCAAAAGCGGATTGCAGTAACTGGAAAGCCTTAGCAACTGTTTTAGCTCGGCAGTAAACAACTGTATCATCAGCATAGAAATGTAAGGATGCATCAGGGATGCAGTGACCTACATTAGCTATGTAGATTGTAAAGAGAGTGGGTCCTAAAACTGAGCCTTGTGGTACACCATTTTTAACTGTTAAATAGCTGGAAGAAGTACCGTTATGTTGAACACATTGCCTCCGATTGGAAAGATAGTTAGAAAACCAACCGATGGTGTGATCAGAGAAACCGATTTCTGAGAGCTTATGACACAGGATGTTATGATCCACAGTGTCAAAAGCTTTAGACAGGTCTAAGAAAAGTGCAGCACAATAGTCCTTAGCATCCAATGCTTCAACAACATCATTCAGAACCTTCAGAGAAGCAGTTGTTGTGCTATGTTTTTTCCTGAAACCAGATTGATGAAGAGGTAAGATGTTAAATGAGTCCAGATAATTTTTGATCTGAGAGTTTATCAGTTTTTCTAGAACCTTGGCTAAGATGCAGAGTTTAGAGATCGGTCGATAATTGTTCAGTGAGGTGGGGTCACCTCCCTTCAGCAAAGGAAGAACAAATGCTGTTTTCCAAGCATCCGGAATGGTGTTTTGGCTTATGGACAGATTAAAGATGTGGGTCACAGGGACTGTGATGATATGAGCAGCCAGCCTTAAGAAGTAAGGTGGAAGTTCATCTGGACCTGCAGATTTTTTAGGATCAAGATCATTTAACAGTTTATTTACCTCACTGACTGAGAACGGAGAAAAAGAGAAGGTGTGATTAACAGATGGTTGACTTGTAGGAGGGATTTGATTTGTAGAAGTTTGATTATTAGATAAAGTGGCTGATTTTCCGTTTGTAACTGTGTCAAATAATGAACTAGAAGCAACAAAATGTTTATTGAAACAGTTCAGGATCTCGTGCTTATTTGACACAGGAACAGAGTCAACAAGAAATTGTGATGGGAGGTCAGATGATTGGGGGGTGCCTGAGAGAGATTTAATGGTTTTCCAGAATTTTTTTGGATCATTTAGATTTTTGGAGGTCTGAGATAAGAAGTAGTTACGTTTTGCGGCTTTGATGGCAGTTGTGCATTTATTCCTTAGCTGCCGAAATTTCAACCAATCAGTGTCTGAGTGTGATTTTCTTGCTGCGGCCCAAAGATGATCTCTCCAGTGTAGGAGATCAGCTAGTTCAGGAGTAAACCAGGGGCTGTCACGGCCCTTTATCCTGAACTGCCGGAAAGGTGCGTGTTTGTTTACAAAGAGAATGAAACTATTATGAAAATAGTTCCAAGCGGTGTTCACGTCATTGAATTGTAGGATATGTTGCCAATCAAAGTGGGATAGATCCCAAAGGAATGACTGTTCACAGAAACGTTTCAAATCCCTTTTTTGAATTATTCTGGGCTTAGCAGGTGGAAGTTTAGTAGATCTAAGAGCTGCTATTACGGAATGATCACTCAAAACGTTAGCAAATACACCTATACCAGGAAATTTGTGAGGAGCATTTGTGAAAAACAGATCTAAGGTAGAAGATTTTTCAGGACATTTTATGTTTGGTCTGGTGGGAGAATCGATAAGTTGTGTTAGATTGAGAGATAGGCAACATTCCTTGAATTTATCACAGNTGCCCCCCCTTCCGCGCCGCTCAAAACGGAAGTGACGCGACGCACGACCCCTAGAGGCGCGTCCCCCATTGACTTTGCATGTAAACCGGCCGCTCCTGCAGCTCAAAACGCGTTGGGTGTGAACGTAGCATTAAGTATCCCACTTTGAAGTAATAAAGCAAAACATAGTAGTATTGCTCAGACATTTTAAGATAAAAAAAAGAAAAAAAAACTAGCATTTTTTTGTTGTGGGTTATAAAAACCAGTACAGTTAAATTATGTTTTGGTCAAAGCTTTGCAGAGCCACAGATGACGGCCTAAAGAGCCACATGTGGCTCCAGAGCCCCAGGTTGCAGACCCCTGATATAGACCTTAGAATGCTCATCTATAGCAAAACCTTTGTATTCTGTATGAGAACAAATATCTTTTTTGCAAAGGAGGTCAGAAGGCAGCCAAACATACACATTTTTGGACTATGAGAGGAAACTGGAGTATTCAAACTGGGGATTGAACCCAGGACATTTGTTCTGTGAGGCACCAGTGCTATCCACCAATCCATTGTGCTGCCATATACAGTACTTGACTCAAAACAAAGGAAAACTGGATGGGAAAGTGTTTTTTAGTCTTTTGGATTTGGGGGTTTGGGTGGGGTTATTTATCTGCTACACACTAGCCTGTTTTTTTTTTACTTTGGTGTTTTGTTTTAGTTTTAGGCCCTGTTTACACGGACACTGTGTGGGGGAAACGCAACTTTTGGGTATGTTAATTAGGTTGAAAGTTTTGCGTTGACATGGGCGAATTCTGTGGATACGACTCTCTCCCCCCCACCCCCCGTACTCATGAATTTACTGTAGTTACCATGCTGGGCCTGTAGATGGCGCTGTGATCTTTGGAACCTTCACTACTGCGCATGCGCCACTGCTGCCTGAGGTAAACAAACAGAGCACACGAGGCAGCCTGTTTTCCTCTCTGGCTAAAAGTTCAGCTACTACAAGTTGTTGTCAACAAGTTAACAACAAGTTAAAGCTGGAATTTGGATAAGAGTCAACAGATCTGACACCAAGTGGACCGCTTCATCTGCGCACCAGTTGCTGACTGGACCGGAACCGAGTCAACATGTCTGACTTTAGTCCGTGAGAATCAGCTGATTTACAGCAGCGCTACAAGGTAAACAATGTTCTTAATAATCTTTCCTTGTGTTTAGTTCGATCACAGAACAACCAACTGAGGTTTTATTTTTATTTTTTTCCTGCGAGGTCGAAGCTGTTCCACGAAGCGGACCGGCGGTTCGGATGTGGGTCCAGTTTCCACCAGGATGAAAACAACAGAGTCCAGTTCATTAAAGTTCGGTTAACGTGTTTTTAAAAGTGTTCAATTTAATTCTCAGTGTTTGTGACATGAGTTTGTGGTGTTGAATAAATAAATAAATTAAAAATCAACCTGGTGTCTTCATTTTCAGCAGCATGTTAGGCATGACGTAACGAGTCCAGATAGCTTCATTTAGCTCAGATAAATGTAAATATCTCCCACGCTAACATAAATACTGTTTATTATTGTTAAACTGTTAATATATAGCACATTTAGTATGTTATAGTGCAGCGTGACACGTGAAATGTCCGACTGCCTCGTTAACAGACAACTGGATCCAGGCAGCTGGCTCTCTTCCAACACAGATGCAGGTAAGGTGTAGAATAATTAAATATGAGAATCAAAATATATTCCATCAGCTATAGTTCAGAAAGTGGTGCGTGTGTCCACTGTCCAGTCCACCGCCATTGTTAAAATGCCGGCTGTCTGCGCGTGCGTGCTGCGTGCATGTGTTCAAACAAAAGCTCCACGGGAGATGTTTACATTATCAACGGGGGGTCAGCGAAAAACTTCCACCTTGAGAGCAGGGTCAGAAAAGTATCGGTGTCATCGAGGGGGGCCAGCAGCGTCGTGTAGGCGATAAGCAAAGACGCAAAGAGAAAGTAGCGGTTACACTCAAAATACGCGCCGTGTAAACTGGCCCTTAGTGTTTCTGTGTGGATGAAAGCATTTCTGAAAGAAAAAAAAAAGGAAGCTTTGAAAATCTTGTTTCCATGTGGACATGGCCTGAGCTCACCTGAAAGCGTCTGAGGTAAAATTATTCCTCACCTTTATTCAGCCCTTCAGCTCAGAATCATATCAGACAAAAGCAATAACCACAACAGCATAACAGATAACATTATGAACACTGCAGGGACATGAAGTGCACCCTGGGCATTGTACTGGCGCTCCAAAGGAATATAATATTTATAAATTACACCAAAAGCTTAATGCCGCTCAATTAGTCCCAAATCAAATGTGGTACGTCTCATTTAAATGTTGAAAACTGTGCCTCAGGACAGAAAACAAACAGCTGTTCAGAGCAGGTCTGAGGTCAGGATAAAATTGTGTTCATGTAAAAATGTCATCAAACAAACTCTAATTTCATTCCCTCTCATTTTTTCCTTCTTTTAATTGATGCAACAAAAGAAATACCCCCCCCCCACACACACACACACACACACACACACACGCACACACACACACACACACACACACAGACTCTGCACTCGTATTAGTGTGTTTCCCTGAGAAACTGCCCTCCTAATTTCAGCACGTGCTCTGTAGCAGATGTTTGTGCCCTTTCTGGTGCTGTGGGTAATAATCCTTAATATTCGTGCCGTTTGAAACTAAATGAGCCTTTAATGCACTCTGATTCCATCATCTCACACTCATTAATTGTTTTTTGAAAGACCATCAATTATTCCTGCTTTTTAAAATTAATTAAATTTATTTTTTTGCAAAATAAACAGATACTTTGAAGGCGAAACTGAAGGTATTTAACTGTGCGATGGCCAGTTCTGATAAGAGTCCCCTTGTGAAATGTCATCGAAGGAGAAAATTCACAGCCCCGCTCCTGTTGGCTGAGATATTTCCTCCCTGCTGTAACCTTCAGCGTTTGCAACCTTGCTCGGTAGTAATGCTGTAACACGAAATAACGTCTCCGAACTTTATTGTGTGGATCTTTGCATTCCCGTCTCTTGCTATCCGTCATCGCAGGTGCTGCTCACTCAGTGAGTTTGGCGCCTCATTAAAGATTGTGCGATGCATTTGAAGTCCTGTCACTCATCTTCTCCTCTCGCCCTTTTCTCTTCCAGATGGTCACGAGAACAAAGAAAATATTTGTGGGCGGCTTGTCGGCCAATACAGTAGTGGAAGATGTGAAGCAGTATTTTGAACAGTTTGGGAAGGTAAGACTGCTTTTGTTTTGCTAACCACCATTGGGTTGTCACAATATTCATCATTTGGTGGACTGCGTGTGGTCTTACTGTTGGTGGGAGAGAAAAAAAAAAGCTTGATAATTGGTGCAAATAGTAACCTGTAAATGGGTATTGTTAGATTATTTGATAGACAAATAGCTAAACACTTAGCAATGTGCTAGGAAGTATTAGCTGTTGGCTACGCAGCGCACCAGAAACTATTTGAATTTAGTTTCTTCAGAATAGTTTTGGCAACATTTTTGTGACATTCTGCTGTTTCTTAGATAATAAGTGTTTGAATTTGGCTTTTTTGTTGTTGTTGTTGTTGAGAAGTGTTGGCTGCTAACGGTCTGACTCACACACGTGTGTTTCTGAAAGAGTAATAAACCTTAAAACCACAGATTATGAGTTAGATAAGATTGTTAGGTTTTTACAATGTAAATATTATCAGTGCTGGAAAAATGTTCTTATAGCTGCTATAAAGTGGTAATTCAGATCTTTTAAAGTGGTGTTCTTTTATAAAAGCTATGAGCAAATTATATCTTAAGAGTTTTAATTCTGAATATATAGACAAGCTAATAGAGAAAGTCAGAGAGGTTTTATTGTAATTTCAGCTACATACAAGTACATGTTGAAATGAAAGCGTTCCCCAGGATCACGGTGCAATATTGAACATAAAGTGCAAAACAAAACAACACACAGTGCCGATAGGCAGCAGTCCAATAAACACAAACAGATCTATAATAAATGCAAAAAAGACATCGAATGTCTTTATCTGTATATCTAATAGTAAGTGTGGTGCCTGATCTTAATGGATTGCCTTTGTCCTAAACAATGTCAATCTCCCATCTTGCAGTTAGTTTGTCCAAATGGTCAGAATTAAACTAAATGTTTCCAAACTGTGGTTGATCAAAGAGATTTCTACAACAGGTAGATGTTAATTGACCATAACTTTTAGACAGTACCCTGCTTCAAATGATACGAGCTATCACTTTACTAAAGCTTACATAATGCAGTATTTGTACTTGATCTTGTCAGCATAGTCTATTGTGTAACAATTGCTATTGGTTGTTCTGCATTTATACGATGTTCGTGCAACACTTATATTTAGGCATTTCTAAAAACTACACTTCAGTTCAACATAATCATTTGATAGCAGCTGTTCTGTTATCGTAAGCAGACCCATATCTCTCCGAACAGCCTCCCTCTCTATCCAAAGCATCACAAAGTGGGAGAAGCTCAGTGACAGCAGGCATCTCTGTTTATCTGTCAGTCCGTCTGGTACTGACTTGATTGAATGACTTCACGTTATATAAATGCTGACAGTTTGCCGCAGAACGTGTCAATAATTTGACGCTGATCAGTTCAAAATCAGCGCAGCTCTTTTAGTATTTGGGAAAACTTCATTGCAGAGTCCAGACGACTCATCTGCATCTCGTTGTTTTAACGAGCTCACAGTGTAGCCTCAAACGAAGCCAACCGCGTCACTTTGGCTCCTCTTCTATATTGAGACAAATTGTGACAAGCAAACGGCTGAAGATGTGGCAGCAGCGTCACGCAGCCTGCCATGCCCGGTCAACAACGTGCGTTTTGCTTACGGAGCAAACGGGCCCTGACAACCAAGCTGCCAAGACCAACCCTCCCAGAAACGATGAAAGCACGACATCAGAACCAAACGCAGCTTAGTACTGGACTCAGAGCTAAAGTCTCTGTATTGTGACAGTTTTTGAAAGTTTGATATGAAAAAGGGGGGAGAGCTCAGTTTTTGAGTGCTGCTGTAGTTTCTGCATGCTGTTCCTATGGCCACTGAGCCCGTCTGATTGAGGCGCATGCAAGGACAGACATACAGCGTGCACACACACACACACACACATGCACACACAGCTCTCAACCGCGCGTGCAGACACAAACAGGCTTTGATACAGTGGCAGCATTTTGCAGATAATTTCCCCACACCGAGCCGAGATCCATTTCCCTCATGTCATATTCCACATCAGTCAAGGTCACCTTCAGCTGATCCACTCTGTGCAACATCAACACTTGACCTTGAGTTTTAGTAAGGATGGATTTTTCACAGGCACATAATGTACCGTGTCCTGAAGGAGACAAAAGGGGCTCTTACACATTAATAAAGATCTTTTTGTTGTTGTTGCTTTTGTTCAAAGACAATGCACTACTAACTTTCCTCTAAAAAAACATGATTTTTTTTTTCTTGGCTTAAAGTGAACAAGGTGAAGGACTTTGTTTTGCTCTTCTTCCATGGAAGAGCAGTCGAGACCTCACTGTATCCTGGTCGACCGCTTCACATGAAGATGACTTATTTGCACAATAGAACGCAGCGAGCAAATATTCAGCATGACTTTGCAATCAATGGTTGTGAGAAGGGACTCCAAATGATTTTTGACTTGATTGAATGACATAATTGACTTGATTAAACAAAATCTCCCACACACACCACGCACGCACGCACACACACACACACACACACTCCCGTCCTTGAGGAATCCTCAAACGCTTAGGAGGAAACAAACAAATCAGACTGATTGGGACAGATCTCGAGCATGTTTCTTTGTGCGCTTTTATAGCCTACTTGTGCATGCTTGGATGTGCTAGCCGTGCTGCTCGTGCCATGCGGGAGCATGTCAGCGATTAGCTGTATTTATGTGGGTGCATGATTAGGGGTATGTACGTGTGTATGAGTGGATCTGAGTGCCTTCAGTTAAAAGACAATCAGAGCAGATATTAAAGGCTATGACAGGCAAAAAAAGGGGTTCTGTGTGTTTTGCGTCTGTTATTTTTCTTCTTCTGCCTTACACATCCCGGGATTTATTAAATAACCTGCCTGTCAGTGCAACCTAACATTATCGTCACAAACGCACCGCTCTGAGAACTTCCCTACAGAAGGAGAAACCAATTAATTCAGTTTGTCCTTCATAGCATCTCGATGGCAGTAGGCATCTCTGTGTGTCAGTCTGTGTTTTTCCCTGTTAGCTCATGTGCATGTCAGGAGGGGCATCAGCCAGCATGGAAGAAGCAGGACAGAAAGACACAGAACTTTTGAAAGTAGGTTTTGAAGCACTTATCAATCATCACACAACTACAGCTTAGGGCTCCAGCAAATGTTCTTCCTTACTGGGAGTATGCTCTTTCACTGCTTTTATTCATACGTTCTGTATGCAGTGTGTGTGTGCGTGCACGTGTGTGTGTGTGTTTAAAGCAGCATGAGCCAATTAGCAGGATGTGGTCTATGGAGATAGCGGTGGTTGGTAGGCAGTGGAGGGGAAACAGCTGTTGTAGCCACAGTTGGGTCATGGGTTCTTTTCGTGACCTCCACCCCCCACACCCCCTCCCACCCCGGTCCTTTCTGTCTCCATCAAGGGGGAGATGGTGCATTTGCTGTGGAGAGATGTTGACAGCCGTCACGATTAGCAGAGAGCACAAACGCACGTCTGCTGCTGCTTCTGAGAGCTGCTGCACTCTTTCTTTCCTCCTTTTGTTCTTTCTTTCTTTCTTTCTTTCTTTCTTTCTTTCTTTCTTTCTTTCTTTCTTTCTTTCTTTCTTTCTTTCTTTCTTTCTTTCTTTCTTTCTTTCTTTTTCCTCCCCTACAGTGCACGCTGAAGGTGTGCGTTTGCACTGATTGTGACAGTCATTTGAACAGAGCTGAAGTGTGGCTGTGTTTGACTGATTCTAATGCATCTCAGATGGATCCCATTACCTGCTTAATAGTAGCCACATCCTGCCCTCCATTTTTTTTTTTCCTTCTCAGGCAGCACACGTCACTTTAGCCCTGCAAGCCAGATGAGACAATCTTATCAGTACTGCCTGGCCTCTTTTTATATTCAAGGACTTTTGTTGGAGCCTACTGCTATTTCTGCTTTGCAGTGAAGCCAAATTAATCAGACAGCTGCTTGTGTTAAGTATTTTTTATAGATGATAGTAAATTAGATTTAAATAAACACTTATGTATAGATATTGACTGATTGATATTGACTGATTGATATTGACTGATTGATATTGACTGATTGATATTGACTGATTAATATTGACTGGACGGCATGGTGGTGCAGCTGTCGTCTGTCAGCAAGAAGGCTGCCAGATCGAATCCTCCAGGGACTTTTCTGGTTGAAGTTTGCATGTTCTCTCTGTGCATGCGTGGATTTGATCTATGTACTGCAGTTTCCTCCCACAGACCAAAAACATGCATGCTAGGCTGATTGGCAACTCTAAATTGTCTCTAGGTGAGAGTGAGAGAGTGAATGGGTTTTTGTCTCAGTTTTTATTTGGCCCTGTGATGGACTTCTGACCTGTCCAGGGTGTCCCCTAACACAGTGACTGATGGACACGGGCACCAGTGACCCCTGCAACCTGGAAGGAAATAACTGGATAGAAGATGAAGCAAATAACTTTGCTCCTAGTTCTACTTAGATTACTTCGTCTGGTCATAGTTAAACTTTATTTTTCTAAAGTGAGTTTGCTCAGACAGGTAGGATATTACTTGTACATGAAATTTCTACAGAACCCCATTTAAAAAGATCTCAACTTTGATGTTTAAATTAATCCGTGTATGGTTCGTTCTTTGGTTTTTCCGTTTCAAAACAAAATCGAAAAAACCAAACAAGCTTTGATTTTTCCGTTTTTTCGTTTTAAAACGAAATTAGAAAAACGGCAATTGCAAAAATAAAAAAAAAGGTGTACATTTTTTTTTGTTTTTTAAGTAAACCAAAACAAGCTTTTATTTTGTTATTCAACACGGGACCGTATGGTGGAACCGGAAATGAATACTGAACTCCCGGCACATAACTTCTTCAGTTACCAGTAGATGGCGGTAATGTACACCATCAGTTTCTTGCCAACTACCGCCATTAAAATCCACAAGGAGAAGAAGAAATTTTTCTTTTAGATGTTGGTACCGGTATTTCTGTATTTAACGTTTTTGGATATTCAGTTTAACAATGGAAACGTTTGTCTTATTTATGCCGTCTTTCTCCGCTGTAAAATTTCCTCTTTGGCGACTTCCGGTACGTCATTTCCGGTATCGCTACAAATTAAAACAACAAGCGTATTTTATTTTTATTTAGATCGCAAAGCAAAAGTCAAACGCTGTTGATTTTCTATTATTTCGATTTTGCATTTTTTAGATTTAGATTTTAAAAACGGAAAAACCGAAAAACCGTTTAAAAACCGTTTTTTTGTAATTTCGTTTTAAAACGAAAAAAAAACCGGAATAACCAAAGCTTGAAACGAACCATACACAGATTTAAATTGAGTTGTATAACTGTGTAGTACTCTCCCCATTAACAGAACAACAAAATAAAGACTTTCATTTATTTTGTTGATAGATTATCATTAGAGTCAAGAGGCTTAGTACTGAAATCTAAATTTTATTGTCTTTTTTGACATATCGACATATTGAAAGGTTCACATTTATTAACAATTTAAAACAACAATAACAATTTAAAATTGAGTCTAGAAGAAAGTTCAAAGGCAGCTACAAAACAGCAGATATTCTTATATGAATTCCTACAGTCTTGGCAACCCAACAATCTACTCAGCTTCAAAAAGGAGTCTGATACATACCAGTAGACTGAAAATTACAGCTTTTATGAATAAAATAAAATAAAATCAGTGATCAATAAGGTACAAATTGCAGTTCTTAGTGTGATACACTGTTCTACCAGGTGTAAGATTATGTTACCTTTCTAAATTTTTGCTGTTTAAAATAACTGTCCAAAAAAAAAAAAAAAAAACTTTGAAACTCTTTCACTGAAGCTTTCTAAGAGATGGGAGGTGGTGTGGTGGCTCCTTATAAATTTGGATGTGACGTACCAGCAGAGACTTGTCCAGGCATGAAAAACGGCTCTATGAAGAGTTCAAGTCATAATTAGCTGTGGTGGTTAATGCTTCCTCATTGGTTTATTGTAATCAGCTTTGAGTCATCTCATAGTGCCCTTACTTGCCTGAGCTGAAACATCTACAGCTCACTGGCTCAGTTTCCGCCCTTCTCCTTTCTTCATTTTCTTCTTTTTTTTCCTGTTCTGTGCTATACAGGGGTTGAAGCAGATGTTTTAGTTTCATCAGAACTACTTGCTTCCATGTCACTAGGTAGCAAAGTTTATATTCAGGCAGTCCTGGTTTTTATACTCCCCTAGTCTAGAGACATATTATGGAGGCGGGGCTTAGTGAGAGGAAGGGAGGGGCTTAACGAGGCCACTGCCACTAGGCTTAGTAGTGGGAAAACGCTAGAAAGCTCAGTAACACAATGAGACGTGCTTTGCTATGGAGAAAAAAAAGTCAGTTTGAGGAAGTGACTGTAAGAGTGATGACATCTGTTGGAGGACACTGGAAGGATGAGTGAGCTGGAAAAAGATCATTGTCAGAACAGCCCACAGCTACCATGTGCCACTTCTGTAGTGTTTCACACTCCAGGAGAGGACTGGCTCTATACTTTGCTCATACCTTCTGAAAGATAAAGCAGATACGAGGAAAAGTAAAATCATAACTGCATTAGGAAAAGCGTGCACACAATTTGTTCTGGGTCTCAGTTAATCTATTAGCACAGCTGACATTTTGCTAGCCCTTATATTTTGTAAATGGCAGAAAAATAGCTTTTTTAATCATCTATAAAAAAAAAGAATTAAAAAAAGGATGACAACTTTACATACCTATCTTGGTATCTCAGTGAAGGTTTTCATGTAGTTCAAGGGGGAAAAAAGCCACCCTGTGTAGAGAATGAATATTAATGAAATATACTTTGGAATGTTGTCCTGAGAGAGTGTGGTGCAGATATTACAAATCACCTCTAATCATTGATCTCATCATTCTTGTCTTATCTCTTTGATTGCAGATCCAAGTTTAACCTTGGCTTGCATGAAGCGTTTACAACAGCCCTATTTTGGTTCCAAAATAGATCTTGTGATGAAGAATATTAATTGCACTTCGGACTCGTTCACAGGTTGAACGCTCTTATTGGCCAAAATAGCAAATATGAATGATTAATGCAGAAAAATACGCTTTGTACAAGGTGGGAAAAATGGAACCCAATCAAAAGGCCGAAGCCTTTTATTCCACTTCCTCGGCTGTTGCAGGTGCGCATTTGCATGCAATTTACATGGTAGCTCACAGTGACCACAACCACCACTCCAGCATCTCTGTGTCCATCATCTGCTGACATTCTGTGATTGTTTCCTCTCTGCTGTGACTCACCTCACCCAATCAGCTGAGGATATGGTGCAGTTTCTGTGATTATAAGGAGTGATCAGAGCAGCGATGATGGAGCATGTGCTCTATAGGGGAGATTTAGCCAAAGGCTTCAATCTCATTGCAGTCACTTGTAGTTAGTGACTGAGCCTAGCAGTGAGAAGGGCAGCGCAATATAAATGAATAGGCTATGAATGTGGATATGACTGCGGTTCTGCAGGGACACACACACTGGGGGAACGAGCCAGTTAGACAAACTATTTCATATCCCCCTTGACCTTTATTTGCCCACTGGCCCAGCAACATTTCCAATAGAGTGGATTTTAAATGGCTGCTGAAAATTGAACATTTATTTTAGACCTGACACAATTTTGTATGTGTGTGATTGTTTGTATGTATGAAAGAATGGACAGTGCAAAGCTTACAACAAACCTTTAATTAGTTTCTACTAAAGGGATCAGACGTTTAACGAAAGATGAGATAATGTTCTGACTTGCTGATCATCAAAATGCTCTTCACGTGGGCTTCCTCAACCACCAAACTCTGTGCGATATAGGTGGCACACAAAGAGCCATGGATCAAGGCAGATTGACACCTTTCTGTAGGTCTCTAGTCTCATCTCCCAGCTGTCCACGCTGAAATAGCTCCCTTGGGATAAGCCTGGATTGGCTTGATTGTGTTATCGGCGACTGATCGGGTCATTGAATGATGGAATTTTGAGCCCCTGTTCTGCTTAAAGAATGAAATGTTTAAAGAAGATTGACTGTGATTGGATCAGATCCAGCACCTGCTCAGTGGGGTCACTCAGGTGAAAGCAGGAGGCAGCAATCTTGGCTGGGCCATTGTGACACGACCAGACATGAGGGAATTAATGTGTGTGTTGGGTTAGAGTGTTGACGGTGGCGGTGTATAGATGGCAAGGAGGGGAGAGGGGGAGGGGGGGGTTGCATAGATGCCATTCAACAGGAAAGCAGTTTTAAAAATGTCATCAGAGGAGGTGTCATGAGTAATTTGCAGCAGTCTTGCCATCAGACTGGTGTGGAGGTGGACACCTCAGTGCTGCAAATTGCGGTCTACTCCTAAGGGAATCTTATGTGGGAGAGCGCCACTGAGATCCCAAGAAGTGTTTATTTCTCAGATGGGCATGAAATATGTTTGGAAATATGCTGTATGTTTGTTCTTAAGATTGGGATGGAGAGCTAGAGAGATGGATTGTTTTCAGAGTAGGTAGGCATATTTGAGTTGTGGTCCACAGACGCTGTAGTCCCCCTCTGAGGGAACGGCTCTATGCTTCTGCGTGCTGCAGCCTATTAAAGGAAAAAATGACCTTGTCATATTCACTGCTCTTCTAAGTGACTTTTAAGATGCAAAACTGCCACACACTCCTTAAAAAGGATTCAGTTACTCTGTGGCATTTATCCATAAACATGAACCTTCCATAAACCTCTGCCAAAGGAAGCCATCGAACACGAACCGTAACTACAACAGGCATCTGACACATTACAGCTCAAATGATGACCATTCCCTATGCTCACCCAACATCTGA
>JBBPBX010040786.1:11265-29195 GCA_038048925.1 Garcialebias charrua
TGTTACAGAATATGTAATATAACGTTAAAAGAATTAAAGTTGTGAAAATCTTATAATTTAGGAAAATATATTTCTACTGTATTGCTCACATCTACCCTCTCTATTTGTTTGTGTTTATTTAGTGTTGTTGAATTTTGGTGTAAGACTTGATTTAGAGCCTTTTATTGCAATAATAAAACATCCATCCATTTTCTTCCTCTTATCCGGGGTCGGGTCGCGGGGGGTAGCAGCCTAAGTAGGGAGGCCCAGACTTCCCTCTCCCCAGCCACTTGGAGCAGCTCCTCTGGGGGAATCCCAAGGCGTTCCCAGGCCAGCCGAGAAACATAGTCCCTCCAGGAGGCATCCTAACCAGATGCCCGAGCCACCTCAACTGGCTCCTCTCGATGTGGAGAAGCAGCGGCTCTACTCCGAGTCCCTCCCGGATGACTGAGCTTCTCACCCTATCTCTAAGGGAGAGTCCAGCCACCCTGCGGAAAAAACTCATTTCAGCCGCTTGTATCCGAGATCTCGTTCTTTCGGTCACAACCCAAAGCTCATGACCATAGATGAGGGTGGGAACGTAGATCGATCGGTAAATTGAGAGCTTTGCCTTTTGACTCAGCTCCCTCTTCACCACGACAGACCGGTACAGGGCCCCTTTACAAAGGTTTGCCTGGGGCCCCCAAATGTCTAAGTCCGCCACTGGTAGTATGGCAGTACATCTGCAGGAAGGCCCTCTCCCTAACGTGGTTGGCCTTCAAGGGACCACAGAAATCAGGGTTTTTGAGAGAGAGCTGGTTCCACCACCTGCTCCTCTCCAGGGACCCTCCACGTCACCAGAAGGAACAGTCTCGCTGCTTAGGCTGAGAACTGTGGCTAATTTTAGCTTGGTGGCGGAGAAGAACAAACTGGTGGCCTCAGGCCTGCCCGAGAACGTGGTAAAAACCATTCAAAATGCACAAGCTGTGTCAACACAGTCTCTCTACGCCCGGAAATGGCATATTTTTGAAGCTTGGTGCACAGAAAGAAATATTATTTCTTATTCATGTGACTTGACCCAGCTCCTCACCTTTCTTCAGGACCTCTTGGAGAAAGGTCGCTCTTTCTCAACGATTAAGGTGTTCTTATCAGCAATTTCAGCTTGTCACGAGGGCTGGGGGAGCAGGACGCCTGGTGCGCACCCGCTCATAATAAGATTTATGAAGGGCGTGCTATGGAAGAGACCCCCAGCAGGATCTTGACCCCTGGTTGGGATCTTAGTATGATCTTGGGGGCTCTCTGTGACCCCCCATTCGAATCACTGAGCGAGATTAAGATAGATTTATTATCTTATAAGACCGCTCTTCTCCTGGCTCTTTGCTCAGCGAAACATGTGGGTGACCTCCATGCTTTGTCCGTACATCCAATGTGTACCAGGTTTGCCCCTGACGGGTCAAAGGTCACCCTAAGGCCTAATCCTGCATATATCCCCAAGGTTTTGACTTTAAACCCCAGAAGTCTGGACTTTGATCTCTCTTCTTTTCCACCTGCTCCTGTCCTCACTCAGGAACAGGAAAGGCTGAAGGCTCTCTGCCCCGTGAGAGCTTTAAGCACTTACATGCAAAGAACAGCCGAATGGAGAAAAACAAATCAACTGTTTGTGTGCTTTGCTGCACCAGCTACAGGAAAGGTCCTATCAAAGCAGCGCCTCTCACACTAGGTGATGAGGCCATAAAAAGGGCGTACAGTAGCAAAGGTCAACAAGTGCCCTCTGGAGTGTGTGCCCACTCCACTCGGGGCTTGGCCACCTCGTGGTCACTGTTCAAGGGTGTACCAGTTGCAGACATCTATGCTGCTGCGAACTGGAGCTCAATGAACACGTTTGCAAAGCATTACAGTTTGGATGTTACTGCGTGTGATGTCACTCAGGCTGTCCTTTCTAACACACAGTAGAAAGCAGCCTTGGGATGCCTGCTGAATAAAGGTAGACGTTCACACTAGCATGCATTTTACTGAGCATTTCAAGGGCGTGATTGAATTACGTTCCCATAGCATTTATGTTGCACCGAGTGACATGACTGATAAGGGAACTGAAAGTTATGCACCATAACTCATGTTCCCTGAAGGAAGGGAACGAGGTGCAACATACCTGGCCCTTTCAATGCTGAAAGCTCGGTGAAGTGCATTTTGGAGATCGATGGATGGGCGTCAGCGGCTTAAGTACCCAGAGGGCGGGGCCTCTGGCGCGACGCTGACGCCCCTGCCGTAAAGGCGTGATTGTATTCCTTCAGGTAACCACGCGGAGCACAATTTCCCATAGCATTGATGTTGCACCTCGTTCCCTTCCTTCAGGGAACATGAGTTATGGTGCATAACTTTCAGTTTTTGATCCAGTTTAGCGATTGCAGGAAGATGATGACAGGGCAAGGTCACAAGGAGGGAGAAGGTCTCAGAAGACACTGAGGAGCAGGACATAAAGTATACAAGATAATCACAAGGTTAGTCAAAGTTTCTCAAGTTATAAGTTTACCAGAACTGGTAAACTACTGGTACTGGTTCCATAAAGTATCATAATGTTGCAGCAGGTTGGATGTCTGGCAGGAGTTCAAAGTCAAAGTCAAAGTCAACTTTATTGTCAAAACTGCAATATGTACAGGACATACACAGGATTGAAATTGCATTTCTCTCTGTCCCTCGGTGCAACAGTAAACATTTAAACACTAAAACATTTAATAAACATAAGCATAAAATGAAATAATAAAAGTGTAATACTGTCCTGAGTTTTTGCATAGTAGTTTTTGCATAGTAGTAGTATGAAAGTATGAAAAGTTACACCAACACTAAAACACTAAACATTTAATAAACATAAGCATAAAATGAAATAACAAAAGTGTAATACTGTCCTGAGTTTTTTGCATAGTAGTATAAAAGTGTAAAAAGTATATCTATAAAATAAAATGAAAGTTCTGGCATTGACATTTGTAATAGAGTGACAAAGCAGCATATGAAGTTTATGTACACAGTATATGTATGAGGTAGTTGATATTGGTATAGAGGTAAAGTGGCATATGCAATAAGGCTAGTAAAAAATAATATATATATCAGCAGTAGTGTAGATATAAAAAGTTGTGTAAATGTAAACAGTAGTAATAAATGTAATAATAATAGTAGTAATTGAAGTTGAAATACTCAGCAGAGCAGTTTCCCAAATCAGGTGCAGGTGTGGAGTGGTACTTTGTAGATGAATAAGATGGTTAGCAGCTGTGGAGAAAGTATGGTAATTGTGGCTGGAAACCTAGGAATCCCACACAAACAATCAGGAGAAACCATGTTTACCCTGCCACCCATCATCAAGGGATCCAAGGAGGTTGTGAGAAAAACAGCAAAATGGAAGAAAACTTTTTTCAAGCCCCAAAACTGGTCAAAGATATCAGTCAGATTATAAGGCAATCACTGAGAGCCTTACATTGGAGAGGACATCCCTTTCTTTTAATTATTTGAAATTTTAAATTATGTAAAGTTATTTAAAAGTATACAGAAGAAAAGTTTAGCTGAACAGCTGTTGAAAATGCAGAAAGCTGATCTTCAGCTTCTGCAAAGGCATAAATCTAGGCCAATTCTGTGACCTTTCCCTCATAGATCAAGGTATAAATCACTATAAATTGTATTTGTGGACACTAACCTAACCTTGGAACTGTGAAGTCAGCACTTACAGTTTGTGCACACAACCTCTCCGACAAACGCTCGTGTGTCCGTCATGTTAGAGGACTTCAAGATGACCTGCATTGATTTCCAGGAAACTTAACCTCACAGAAATGCTTAAAGCCTATAACGTCACTTCTCTAAATCTTTACAAATGCACACCTGCTCCTGTCCATAAAAAGGAAGCAAGTTGTTGCAATGACAATTCGCCTAATTTTTGTCATCTAAGAGAAATAATATAAAACAGAAACATACAAACATCCTTCCTCTCTAAACTCCTGATTTAGTTTCAGATGAAGCCTTGTGTCTGCAAAAAGTAAGAAGACTGAAACAAGCTTTCTTTGCAGTCTTGCAAAATAAAGCTTTAAACCAAGTTGTCACACAATAGGTTCCTTAAATACTAGTTAACCGGCTATAGTTGTGTATTCAAAAATAAAAGTGGGCAGAAAGTGGAACTAAAGATATTTATTGTTTTAGTGTCACAGATGTGGTGCACTTGCAGCATAGAGCTGCAGATTGAACGCTCTTTTAAACACACACTGACTATTTACACTGTGCGTCGTCCTTCTTCCTGCACGACTGGATGATGAATCTTTTTCCTACCAGAGGAATGCTTCAGTTTTGTTCTGGTGTCTGAGGCTGTATGTACACACACATTTCACTGCTGCGCTAAAATAAACCCCAGAGTTCAGGGGCCTTGTGCAAATCCACCAGAGAAGTGATGACAAAGAGATGTTACACCTCTCTGTCCCTCCTCCTCCCTCACTTCTCTTCCCCTCCCCCATTGTTCGTTTCCAGGCATCAAGGTCGGACCGTGTTACAAATGAAGCACTGCTCCACCCCACTCCTATTCACTCTATACTCACATTAACACACACATACACACACGTGGGCTGACGAATGCCTGCTGCTGGATCTCACTTCTTGCGCTGACATCATTAAACAACATACTGTCCAGAGTGACATCATTAATAGGTGCAGGGGTGCTGACTCTTCCTTAACGGCTCTCTAAATATGACAGGCTTGACATATTCTTCATGTGGAGGCCTTGTTTTGATGTGTGTGTGTGTGTGTGTGTGTGTGTGAGTGTCTCCATGGAGAGCAGAGAGCCCTTACTCTCCATGATACCTGATTTTCACTGCAGGTTGTAGTTTGCAGGAGTGTTGGACACACTCTCTGTCGTTTTTAAGCAATTAGGATCACAATTTCTGTCTCATCCTGAGACACGTCTGTGCTCAAACATACACTCACACAATGGAGCAGTTCCTCATTTGATGGCCTGCACTGAGCGCAAGATGGATTGTGAATAATTAGGAAGATAATTGCCCAGCCAGGGGAGGAAAAGAAGATCAATGACTCATCTTTAAACTGTGTGTGTGTGTTTGTGTGTGTTGTGGTGAGAGGGGAAAGGTGAAAGTTGAAGGGCAAATATACGTGTGTATGTATTCACTGTTAAAACTATACCCCACCTGAGCTCAATGGCTTTGCATGTGTTGTATGTGCAAATGTTAAGCCCATGCTCTAGAGAAGATGTCGAATATGGAAAAAAGAACAATGGCAAAAAAGATTCAAATAAAAATGAAACAAGAAATATTTGTGTTTTCTGGAAAAATGCAAAACAAATACTGAATTAACTTGCCTAAATGTGTTCAATAAAACATTAATGTTAAAACAAGCTGAACTAATATCATTGAAATAGTAGCAAAAATTAAAAACAGTTTAACTAAATACAAGAGAAAAAAAGCAAAATTGTTACTAAAAGTTAAAATTGGCTAAATTATAACTCAACGCTAAAGTTAGCAAAACTATAGCAAAAAGCTAAATTTAGCAAAGCCATAGTTTTTTATTTATTTATTATTAAGTTTATTCATTTTACAAAATGTGATACAACAAATGACAAGCAAATGAAAAGAATAAAAAATATATAAGGTGTAAAATGAAAAGGTAGCAGATGAAGAAAATATCTTATTAAATCTGCTCCTATCTATCTAATACAAACTATTGCTCTCTAATAACAAAATAAGTAAATAACTCATTTAGCCAACAATATATGGCTTACTCAGTTACATTCAATCATATTTGTTTAACAATTCAACTTTGACAATTTTCTTAAATACAGAAATTGATTTAGCTTCTTTAAATACTGGCATTAAATTATTCCACAATGTTACGCCTTGTGTTACTGTAGTTCTTCCCTTCAAACTTGTTCTGAACTGTGGTTTAACAAACACATCTTTACCCTTAAGATTGTAACAGCTTGTTCTTTTCAAAAAAAAACTTTGAATATTTGATGGTAGTATATTATTATGTGCTCTATACATAAGTAACAAAATGTTGTAATCGACCAAATCATAGAATTTTAGTAGCTTCATTTGAGAAAATAATATACCAGAAGGGGTAGTTAAAAGCAGACATTTGCAAAACAATAGCTGATAGCAACATTAACAAAACTGTAGCTTAATAATAATAATAAATTCAATTTATACCGCACTTTTCATTAATAAAAATCTCAAAGTGCTACAACAAATAAAACAAGTGATAAAATCAAGTAAAGTCAATAATGATATCAACTAAGATTAAAGACAGAATCATGTGGAGGCAGAATAGGCCTGCTTAAAAAATAAATAAATAAATAAAACAAGTGATAAAATCAAGTAAAATCAATAATAATATCAACCAAGATCAAAGATAAAATCATGTGGAGGCAGAATAGGCTTGCTTAAAAAGAAAAGTCTTTAAGCCGTTTTTGAAGTCAACCAGTGACTGTGGAGCTCTCAGGTAGTCAGGGAGGGAGTTCCATAGGCGGGGGGCAGCCACACAGAATGCCCGGTCTCCCATGGTCCTTAATTTGGTTCGTGGAATGTGAAGTAGATTTCTGTTCTGTGATCGTAGAGACCGGGTGGATGAATATGGTGCAAGAATGTCCTTTAGCTCAATGCTAATACTATCAAAACCTTAGCAAATTTGTAAAGCTCTATCATAAACTTGTAATAATATATATACAGTAGGCGGTTATCAGTTTACTGATTTACCTATATTTTAGATGTAAATTGGCAGAGTTTAGACTGACACAAAAATACATTATTAATTAAACGAGTTCTCTCTTTTTCAGTTCAATATCAATAATTCTATACCTTGGAGGTGATAATGTAAAGACCTGAAATGTTAACTTATGTTGGTAGAGCAGGACTGGACCATTTATTTAACAGAATCATAAATTTACATCACAACATATGTACATGATTGGTTGATCATTTTTCCTATAATTAACTTCAGCATGGATGAAACACGCGTCCGTAATTTCATAGGAACAACAGAACACAAGTTATGGGTGTTATTAACTTATATCTCTGCTGGCACAATAACTTAAAGTTTAGTTACTTAAAATAAGAAAGTTTCAGAGTAGGAAAATGGAGGATTAAAGAAGATGGAGGATGAGGAGAGGCATTATCTTGATGTGTTTTAACCAGAAACATGGCAGTTCCTCGGCGGCTTCCGCTCGACTCGGTCGAATGGACATCGACGTTTTACCTGTGCGAAGATTCTTGGTCTCTGCTTCGGTAAACTTGTCCCAACCTCACGTGCACGAACTGTCCGTTCGTGCTACGGTTTACAGGCGACCGGCGTCCATTTTTGCAACGGCTCGCTCACAAGACGGCTTCCACCTCACCGAAGTAACAACCTCAGTTCCGGTTGGCTTTTCAAGATAAAAGCTTCCTTGAAAGAATTTCATTAAAAACTAAAGCTTTTTACAGCTTGAAATGGATTTATAACTGGCTGTCATAAATCTTTTAACTGAATGACGTGTCCTTAGCGTGTGACTGGCGTTCATTCAGCTCTTTGGGGAACCTCATGGCTTGAGGACCTCAGCAAACTCTCCAAAAACAGGAAGTCAGAGCTCTTTTAAGGCTAACTTGACCTAGAAAACGTGGCTCTTACTGGTTTGGCCTGTGAAGCCAAGAGCCACTGAGAGTGACAGAGTGGAGGAATAAGTTAGATTAAAATGTCAGAAAGGGTAAGAAGGTTAGTTTAAGACGCTAGTATTCATGATACAGCAGATATAAACTTTCTTAACTCATTAACAACACTGTTTTCATGATTAAAACAAACGTCATCACAGCATCACAAATGGAATAATAGCAAAAACAGATATTATTCAACTTGATTATTAAATAGGGCAAAAACAAAACTCTCTTCTGAGGAGATTGATGTCCTGAGCTCAAACTAAAATGAGATAAACAGTGTCACTGAATCTTCACTGTAGGTTTGAGAAGAAAAATCAATAATGATCAACATTTTGAAATAACATTGGATTTCCAACTTGAATTCAACAGGTTGAATTAAACAGTCTTTGACTATCAAACATTGAATTCAATAATGCTTACTTAACACAAGGTTATTCATTAACACAAAATAAAGGAATAAGAGAGTCTCTTATGACTTATTGTGTTTTGATTCAAAATAATGTAATAAAATAGTGTTAATGTCTTTTTACTGAAAGTATCAGTGAAAAGGTGTCACTGGGACATATCAAAGAGACGAATGTGTATCAAAGACCACCGTCTGGTTCACTACAAACTAAATACAGAAAAAATGGTTGCTATAAGTTGAATCTAGCAGCTCTGTAGCTAAAATCTAAAAGTTGTAGCCAAAAAAACTAGAATCAACAAAACAGTATCTAAAAGCTAAATGTAGCAAAACTGTGGCTAAAAATAATTGCCAGAAAAGCAGTAGCTAAAAGGAGTTCAACCAAAAAAAAAAAAAAGAAACCATGTTGACCTGACTGAACTTTGTTGGATTATTTACCTGGTTTATTGAGCATGAACTTTGATGTAGCTAAAAGTTTAAATTAGTTAAAGCTAAAATGATAGAGCAATTATGCTGAAGTAGATTTTAGAGAGCAATAATTTTAAAGGAATTGAAGAGTTTTCAATATTCTTAACGGTTTTCAATAGTTTTTTTTTCTTTTGTAAATAAAGTTAAATAACTCAAAAAGTGTAAAATATGCAAACATTAAAAGACACAGCACAATTTTCCTGATCAAACTAAATGTTTTGATGGTTTGAAAAACATAAAGTATGCAGATGTGATTTTAAAAAATGTACCCGGTAAGTAACAAACAACAAACAGAAAACCAATCCCATGCGAAGTGGACTTAAAAAGAAACAGTGCAACAAAAATGTTGCATCTCGTGTTTGAGTTCAGTCTGACATCAGTAGAAAAATACTTTCTTGTCTTTGTTTGGCCAAGAGAACTGATGGAATAAGAAAAAAAAGGAATGATGCAAAAAGAGGGGGAGGGAGAATATGGCAGGTCAGACTGCACCTGCTAACTAACAGATCTTCCTCTTTCTCCTGTCTCACTTTCTCCTACACACAGACCGATACACAAATCTCTGACAAACGCTTGATCAGAGCCTTCTGCTTTCTCTTCAACTTCTTCCAAATCTTCGTCTCTCTCTTACACACTTCCAGCTCTCCTTGTGCACTCCTATTTACTCCCATCTCCTCCCTCAGACAAAGGTGAGCACACGCCAGACAGACAATCAGACTAAAGCTTGAAACATGCATATAATTACAGACACACACACAGACGACACAATAAGTCGTCTCCCATGGCAGCCAAACAGTGACTGACATCCATCTCCATCACATTTATCTATCAGCAGAATAGAAAAACATGGTTGGCCTTGCTATGTGAGATGTCTTTTCTTTTCATTCTGTTTGCATTTACATTTCAGTCTTTTCTCCCCACTCCCTGGATCATTAATTAACTATCTTGCCTACCAACAAAGGCTAACAACTGGGACATGACTGTCTTTACTATTTATAGAAGTTAGTCTGCATATTGCAGAGGCTTTCATAAAACGCATACAGAAAGCAGAGAGGAAGGAATATTTTACCAGAGGATGGATGAGAGATATGTATTAAAGAATGAGTGGGGGCCGCTGTGGGGATATTGCTGTAGCAGATAGGCAATTGCAGGTCGAAGCCTTGAATTGTCGGATACATCACCATATGAAAAGGAGCTCTGTGCCTCTCTAAACGCTACATATGCATTCATAATGCAGCTCAAACATAAGACTGGGAATTTGCCCACCGCTTCATGTTAATGAGCACACTCTTGTGAAAGCAGGTGCTCAGAGAACAAACAATAATCAATCTGAATTTGTCCGGTCCTGACTCCACCTGGCACCACAACTTAACACAAGTGGCAGAGTACGGTAACCAAAAAATAAAGAAGCAGTGATAGCTGCGTGTCCATCCTTCTAATGAAACTAAAGTGATGTTAAGCAGTCAGTATCTGATGTCCACATGTGCTTTGCCCAGCAGGACTACAGCCTTGAATGTCCAGCCGTGCACGTCTGTGTATCTTTGCGTTTCCCTGCATGTCGGCTGATCCATGATTTCAGTGTGGAACAGAGCAGCATACAGTAAAGCTGGCAGCTGACAGACGACTCAAGTCAAAAACATGAATTATGATCTGTCTCACTGCCTCCTGACAGTTGAGGAGGAAGGAAAAGTTACTGGTTGTGCTCAGAGGTGGAGATGTGTGCAAGCACCTGTATGTTTTTTTTTGCAACATATACTATACACACACTGCAGGTATCAATGGTCAGTTCATGTTTTTTGCTCATAACCAATGTGGACTCACTCACATTAAAATTTAAATGTGACTGTCATCAGACTCCAGTGTGAACGTTCTATGGCCCTGAAGCAACCTGCATGTGCAGAAGAAGATGTGACACCCGACGCAGCATGTTAAGATTTGAGTATAGATTCTGAGGTTGTTGTGCAATCACAACCATCCATCCATCCGTCCATTCATCCATCCATCCATCCATCCATTATCTTCCGCTTGTTCCAAAGTTGGGTCGTGGGCAGGGAGGCCCAGACATCTCTTTCCACAGCCACCTCTTCCATCTCTTCTGGGAGAACCCCAACATGTTCCCAAGCCAACCAAGAGACATCTCTCCAGCGTGTCCTGGTTCTTCCACCGGGGTCTCCTCCCAGTTGGACATGCCCAAAGCACCGCCATAGTGAGACGACCAGGGGGCATCATTACCAGATGCACAAACCACCTCAACTGGCTCCTCTCGATGTGGAGGAGCAGCAGTTCTACTCTGAGACTCTCCCAGATTACAGAACTTCTCACCCTATCTCTAAGGGAGAGTCCAGCTACCCTGCAGAGGAAACTCATTTCATCCGCCTGCATACACAATCTCATTCTTTAAGTAACTACCCAGAGCTCGTGACCAATGTTCCCTCTAAGCTGTGGCCTGTGCAATTGCGCACTGCTCGCACATTCTCTGCACACAAGAAAATCTATGCTGCGCAGTTGCGAACTGGCCCCGAGGTTATCTCCCGTAAAAAAAAATAAAAAAAAATAAAAAATAAAGGAAATATTGCACGTGAGGCAAGGGGGTTAAAAAAACAGAAAAAAATAGCATCGACATGGACAAGAAATGGAAACATCTTTATCAAAAGAAACGACGGGTCTCAGGCTAAAATGATAAAAGAACTGAAGAATCTGGAAAGGTGAACTCAGGAGATGACAAATTATAAATCATTGAAAAAACTCACACACAAAATGGACATAATATCCAGTCAAATGAACAAATACATTAAAATATGACAACATACGAAGACTCAGAACCTAAAATATATAATGTTGAAGATGTGATTGATACAATTTTTTCCCCGTAATAAAAGATAGTGAATACATGATTATAATGAAGAGCAATTTAATGACATCGATATGACAAATGGAGGTCTCTCAATTATTCACTTCAATAGTAGAAGTATAAATGCAAATATATCCAAGATAACAGATTACTTAAAACAATTAAATAGAACTTTTACTTTAATACCACTGTCAGAGACATGGCTCAATGATGAAAACACAAATAATATTCACATCGAAGGGTATGAATTATATCATATGAACAGAAATAATAAAAGGGGTGGTGGAGTCGCTATATTTGTTAATAAAGAAATAAAATGTAAATTAATTAGCGAAATGTCAATAACTGTTGATAATATTATGGAAATTATAACAATAGAAATAATAAACAAGAATGACAAAAATATAATAATAAGTTGTGTATATAGATCGCCAGGATCAAATATAGAAATATTTACTGATAAAAACCATGGAGCTATTGGAAAAGAGTTTTAATAAAAAACTTTTTTGTGTGGAGACTTTAATATTGATCTGGGAAATAAAACAGATTCAAATAACATCAGTATATTTATAAACTATTGGAATAATTGTAAATGCATATTATCACATTTATATTCTTTAATATTCTTTGTGTTTAAACTTATTCCTATATCTTAAAGTGAACAAAAGTATGTGTTCTTTTTACTAATGCTTTGTGATGAGTTTGTGTGCAGGAAACCTGTTCGACCGGTAACACACCCTGGGCAAAGCTGGCTGTTGGAATAGCTCAGTTGTTTTCCACTCTTGGAAGAATGTGGTTCTACAGGCTGACGTGTACCTATGTGTGAATAAGTCTCCAACATGCTGACGTGATGTAGACGTGTACTTATGTGTGAATCAGTCTCAACCGGTTTTCCCCCCTCCCTCAGCGGGTGAGACACTGTAACTAGGGCATTCCTAAACTCAATAAAAGGCAAGGAAAAACACAAAGAGGCAGAGCAGGTTGGCTCTCCTTGCAAGTAAGAATCTAACCACTTGTGTCCGTCTCTGTTTTACAGTGTGGTGTTTTAATAATGTTTGGGGTTTAAACCTGACATTAAATTGGTCCTTCGAGCCGGATGCCAAGATACCTGACGATCCCAGTGGGTGAGTAGGTTACAGGAAAAATCTGTGGCCACAGTATTGATACCCTTTCCGGGACTGGAGTCCTCCTCACTGACTGGGGTCCGACGGTTGACGGAGTCCAGGAGAGACGTGACACAGAGTGGAGTGAGTATCGTTTTATTTTAAAACGAGTGAAGTGTGAAAGCTGAGTAAAACAAACCCTGATCAGGTAAAAAGAAGTAGTTAAATTCCGCAGGAGGACAGACTCCGTTGACTTAGATAAACAACTAAAAACAGTCAATTAAATTCTGTGTAGGGCGGCGGAGCCCTCTACTTTAAGATAAATAGGAATAAAACAAACCCTGACAATTCTAGACTCTATCAGGTAAAAAGAAGTAGTTAAATTCCGCAGGAGGGCAGACTCCTTTGACTTAGATGAACAACTAAAAAAACAGTCAATTAAACTCTGTGTAGGGCGGCGGAGCCCTCTACTTTAAGATAAATAGGAATAAAAAGAAGCGCTAAAAATGTATGCATGTGTTTGTGAGTGTGAAAAGGAAATAAAAGTACCGCTTGGTTCTTTTGTTTCATACCAAAATAACAGGAAACAAACAGTGAAACCTTTTGGTGTCAGAGGCTAAGAAGAATCCGCTCATTTGAGTTGAAGTGATTCTTGCCATAAGGATCTTTTATCACTGTCCTGTTACTTAACAAATCCAGTATTAGTCACCCTATGTGAAACCCCCTACTGGATCCAAATCTAGTTCAAAATGGGTAAGGGACAAAGCAAAAATGCTCAAAAATGCATAGACAGTTTAACATGTAAAGACTGGAAGATAATAATAAAAATAAATAAATAAATAAATAAAATAAAAAAACAGACCCTGCAAGCGTACAACACCTACCCCTATGGATAAAAGAACACGACTTTGATGGTAGATTAACTATAAGAGATAAGAGAGATAAGAGATTTAATATAGTATAATATATAATTATATAATATAATATAATATAGATGAGAGATAAAAAAAAAAAAAAACATAAGAGAACTTCAAACTAAAATAAAGACAAAGACCAAAGATAAACCTAACAAAATGAATAATGAAGGCTACCCCCATACAGAATTATGGATGCAAGTTGCAGAAAAAAAAGAGAAGAAGGTATGAGGAAGAGGAAGGAAAAAGAACAGCAAAGAGAAGAGAGACAGACAGAACACGAGGAAACAAGGAAGAAAGCTGAAGAGAAAAGAGAGAGAGAGGAAGAGAGAGAAAAAGACGAGAAAAGAAATGTATATTTTTCTAAGAAAGAAGATGACATGTCTGGTTATTATAACCAGAGGTGTCAAGTAACGAAGTATAAATACTTCGTTACTTTACTTAAGTACAAATTTTAGTTATCTATACTTTAGTAAAGTAATTATTTTTCAGCCTACTTTATATTTCTACTTCTTACATTTTCACGCAATTACTGGTACTTTCTACTCCTTACTTTAAAAATAGCCTCGTTACTTTTCTTTCATTTTGCCGTATTGAGGTAACCTGAAAGTTTCGTTACATTTTAAGCAGGAATAATAGTGTTTGAAGCTGTCGGATCGAGGTTCTGACTCGGTCCATTAGCTCCGACGTGTTGCTAAATACGGGAAAAGTCCGTGTGGGCGACATTTATTGAGCTATTTTTACTGGGCGCAGCTCGATATAACTGTTCGGATGTGAAACGATACGTTTACAGAATTTTTGGGGTGCATTTAAGCGTCTTATGAGTTGAAAAAGAATCTACATTTGTGATAAGGTGACGCTACGTTCATGGCGTCTGTTTATGTGCTGTGATCGATTCAAAGCGATCACGTGACACGCGGTGCTGGTCGTCAAATTTCAGTTTTGTTAGCACAATACTGACAGATTGTCTGACTTGTTCGTTCTATGCATGAAATATCGTCAGAAACTGTTTAACCGCGGTGTTTTGAGATATTTAAAGGGGTTTTAGAGCGTTTAGACTTCGGGAGAACACAAACGTCCGACTGCACGCACGTCCCTAAATGCAACACAAACGACACATCGACGTAGTGACGTCAGCCAGATAGAAAAAAAAGGAAAAAGTCCGGTGCATTTAATATCTAAAAGTTCACAGAACCTTTTCTAAACATTTTAAACACATCGATTATTTTCTTAACAGAACGTTTGTTTAAGCGATTGTCACATCCAGGCTAAAACTCATCCCAAAAGTTGATTTTTCACCGTCTTCGTTTTCAAGCTGACGGAATTAGCGGTAGTCAACGCGGCCTTAAGAGTCAACAGCGCCTCTATGGCGGCCAGGAAGAGTAATTACAGTCACATTGTGACTCCATGAAACATATGGTTATGCTCAATAATACCCCTATATGGTTATTTTAATATATTTAAATTTGCATTTAAATGTGTCTATTTTCAATGGGCATATATGCAGTTAAGACAGGTAGCTTAGTGCACCCCTAGTTTTTCAACATTAACAATATAATAGTCTAAAAAAATGGGGGAGGTGAGGTTTTATACAATAGTATGTGTGGTGCGGCGTAAGCATTTGTCTTTGTTGTTGCTTTTTCTTACGCTACTTTTACTTTTATACTTTTAAGTAGTTTTGAAACCAGTACTTTTTATTTTACTCGAGTAAAAAGCTAGAGTTGATACTTCTACTTCTACAGAAGTATTTTTAAATCCCAGTATCTATACTTCTACTTGAGTACTGTAATGAATGTGAATACTTTTGACACCACTGATTATAACTACCTGTTAAGGAAAGCGGTCAATGGTGAAATCAGTGTGAATGATGGTAATTATAGACATGAAGAACAAAGAACTAAACTGAGAGAGTAACTACTGTATATATATGTAAATATATACTGTACATGGACAGATAAATATGGATATATTTCCTTTGGCTTGGTCAAAGAGTCTTTTATGTAGCAGACACCTATTGTGTAGAATATAGATGTCAAGTTAATACTGTATCAAGCTTTTCTGAGAGAGTAAATGTATATTTGTAATAATGTAGCTTTACTCCACTAACAGTGAGACAAAGGTATCATCAGCAGGTGTCGGCTGTTCTGGCTTGGCAGTTTTATTTGTGAATTTATTTATTTGACTTGAACGTGTAATTAAGCTTGTGCTTTTATCAATTTTGAACCGTTCTTTAAATGAAGCTAGAGCGCTTTCTCAAGATTCTGTTCGAAAACAAAATCTTGACATTCTTTTAATTTTGGCGTCCCCTGATCCAAATGTAGCAAAGCGTATGCTTCAGTTTTATTTTTCACAGATGGCTAAGCTCTAAACTCTTCATTTGACTACCGGTACACACACAACTTTTTAAGAAACATTTCATATTTGATGCATTTTTATAAAATGTTTTCCTGCAATCTTTTCTTTGTAAACATTTTTAAAGAGCAAAGCATATTTGTTGTACTCAAGTTTGTTACTAATCTTGGAGATTCGTACAGGTAGTCCCCGACTTACGAGCGCTCTTACTTATGAGCTGGCGAACGAGCAGTAAATTTGTAAACATACAATACAATACTGCACTTATGTGTTTTTAGATGAAAGTGTGTTAGCTAACCGCTTGGAAACAAGTTTCTGAGGAGGCCTTTTGTAAAATAAAACAACAGACCGGTCAGTCACATGCAGCCACAACCGCACCTGAAAGTCTATCTTGTTAAACAATTAACTGACCAGACAAACTCTACAGACACACCCAGCTAGCCAACAAATGGTATCCAGATAGCTCTTTGGACAACCTCAGCTTGGAGAAATAGAGTTTACCTAAATGCTTGTTGCCACTGTCTTGAGTTAAAAACTGGTATTTTGAGTTTTTGAGTTCTCAGTTGAGAAACAAATCACAAACTGGTTTTATGTCTCTAGGCAGGATTGATTTGTAGAGGTGACATGAGATTGACATTTCAGAGGGGCTTGGCTGAGGAGTGTGTTGACTGAAAAGAATTTTGGAATTTAGTTGTGTGGAATGGTGAGTTTCAGTAATTGAATAATATTCTTGGAATGCCGGTATGTGTTGGTTGCTATGAGTTGACACACACGCGCGTGCACACACACACACACACACACACACACGGCTAGGGCATAGTTGCCAAGTCCGCTTATTTCAAGCGGCATTGGGCCTGTTTTTCCCTGGAGTCGCTTTCAAATTTGATCAGCCGCTTGTGGCGGTTTTTGGGGCTTCTCACGGACATTGAGTCACTTATTTGTGCTTGTTTTTCAGTCGAGCAGTAATGCGAGTGGTAGGTAGTTTTTCACGCTCCCCTTCCACTTATGTTACGTCAAGGCGGATGTCACGTTCAGGTGCACTTGGCGCAAGCGACAGTCAGAGCCGTTAAAACTATATATACCGGTAAGCGCGAGCAATTAATGATGAGTCAGCATGAGCAGCCTATAGTGACACAACATATATATCTTGTATCATTCAACTATGTTAGTTTTTAGCAAACAAAATGATAAATTAATGAAAATTACTTTCAAAGTGAGTTTAAAATTAAAAACCGTGTTTCTTCACGGAACATCCGACTACACGCGAATGCAACATTGTTCTTTATTCTTTGTCTAGACAAGACAACGCTAATATGAGCTCTAAGTGGGGTAAATATGGAAAAATATAATAAAGATTGGGAGAAAGAGCGTGCTCTTCAAGACTGGATCCGACCACAACCACAGATGGGAGAAAAATGGCAAAATCGATTGTATTATTGTATAAAGTGGAATAGTTTTTGAGTGACAGAGTTTTGAATATGTTGTGTGATGTAATGGTTGTTCCGTATTTGGTCTGTTGTGTTGGGGTTTAGGGAAAGGCGTGCGAAGCTTTTACAAATCCTATTTTTATTTTGCTAAAAGGAGCTGTAGGAGTTGTTATTGGGAAGTGCTGTGGTCACCCAACAGGTATATTGTTTCATCAATTGAAGTGAAAGGTGTTGAGATGTTATGATTGGTTGAGCGTAGTATTTTACAGGTCATGTATAGGACAAGAAAGAGAATATTACCCCCAAATATTCAATTACATTTTCTTTAAAAAGTTATTAAACCCTGAAGGGAATGTAAATGTTTGTAAAATCTTCATTTAGAACTAGTGTGAAGGAGCTGAGTTGTAAATCAGGAAACAGGATTGTGTTGACTTGATATCATCATAAACATTTATAAAACTATTTATATGTTTTAAAAGATGATTAAATCAAAGTTGTTGGGAAGGTGTGGTGCAGGTGAAGTGAAGGATGTTGTTTGTAGTTATTTTGTGTTTTTTGAACAAGGGGCAGATATTATAACACTATTTTCGTCTTTCTGCACCCTTTCATTCAGTGTTTTTCTTTCTTTTTATTCTGATGAATCTGTTTTGTTTTCAATAAAAAGAAACATGTCGCGCTGGGGCTGTTTGTTTACGTCGTAGTTTCAGGGAAACGTTGGCTCAAACTTTATTCTTCATCTTCTGACTCTCATCATATTCTATCGAGTGGAAACTCTTCAGATTAAACAAAG
>JBBPBX010040787.1:7589-20562 GCA_038048925.1 Garcialebias charrua
ATAGGTAGTCCTCGACTTACGACGTTTCGGACTTACATCTCATTAAAAAAAATTTTTTTATATAAATAAATAAAGGTACAGTACTGTACAGTTACCAAGCACTTAGCCTATCCTAACACGGTTAAGGAGTGAGTTGTGTAGTGATACAGGTCCTCATGCTTGACCTTCAAGTACACCTTTTCACATCTCTCTGAAACTCTGAGTGTTACACTTTTCTTGAGCTCTGAAGAAGACAAGTGGACACTATTTTGTTACAATTATTTTGAATTAATGGACACCAATCAATCAGAAAGAACTTTCTTTTAATGTGTGTTAATTCAGAATTGATCAACAGTATACTTTTGTCATTTAATGATGATCTGTTACTTGCATGAGTTTGACCCTTCTGCTGGTTTATTCTTCAGTAAAGTAGGCTTTGAATCTAAGGTACAAGTCAGGGAAACTTTTAACTTCATTCTCTGCTTTGTCTATCAAGTTAGCCATAATATTCTCTGTACCAACAAGCACCATCTGGCCGCTTATGTAAACAGTTTTTCTGTTGTTCTTCATAGTATCATGGTGTCGTTTGTAGGACCCCGAAGTGGCAGACCGAGAAAGAGTACACAACAACCAGGAATACAAAAATAAGTGTTCTTTATTTACAGGTGCAGTTGGAGGGAAAAAGTTGTAGTTTTCATGAGAAAGAACCAGAGGAGAGTTGAGGTCCTGGTTTCAATGATGAGATGGTGTAGGTGAGGAGCGGTGGAGAGAGGAACAGGTAGACCCAGTACTTGTAGAACCGCTGATGAGACTGGACTCTTGGTGTTTCTGCAGGTGCACCCGAAGGTGCTGGAAGAAGCCCGTGGAAGGACTTCAGAGAAGCAGGACATGGAAGTCCCAAAGGCAGAAGTTGTCCCAGCACTGAAGAGGTGTCCAGCTGCTGCTTAAGTAGGCCACCAGAACCAGTCCTCATCAGGCAGCAACAGGTGGGTCTCATCAGGACAATTAGAAATGTGCTGTGGAGAGAGTGGGAGAGACAAACACAGGGAGAAAACCAGGAACCCTACAGAGCCCCCCCCTCAAGAACCGCCTCTCGGCGGTCGTAGTCGCCTCTCAGGGTGGACCCTAAAAAAGTCAGTAATGAGAGAGGGGTCAAGGATCCGCGACCTGGGAACCCATGAACGTTCCTCAGGGCCGTAGCCCTCCCAATCCACCAAATACTGCCAACCACGGCCCCGACGCCTCACATCCAGGAGGCGCCGAACCGTGAACGCGGGGTCACCGTCGATCAGGCGGGGGGGTGGCGGGAGGTCGGCAGGAGGGTGCAAGGGACTGGTAGACACAGGTTTCAGGAGGGAAACATGAAACGTAGGGTGCAACTTCATGGAAGCTGGGAGTTGCAGACGCACAGCAGACCTATTGATGATCTTGACCACGGGGAAGGGACCAATGAACCGTGGGGCCAGCTTGCGTGGAGTGTCCCTGAGCGCGATGTCCTTGGTAGACAACCACACCTTCTGTCCGACGTGATAGGTGGGCGCCTCCCTCCGATGCCTGTCAGCAAAACGTCTGTTCTGTTCCACTGACCTGGCAAGGGCCTGCTTGGTGACACGCCAGGTCCTCCTGCAACGCCTGACGTGCAAGTTGACAGAGGGAACTCCAACATCAACCTCCTGCGAGGGAAACAGAGGAGGGGAGTACCCCAGTGCGGCCTCGAATGGGGATTTTCCAGTGGCCGCGGACACCTGGGAGTTGTGGGCGTACTCGACCCATGGCAACTGCTGAGACCAAGAAGAAGGGTTGTTGACAGTGACACACCTTAGCATGGCTTCCAGTTCCTGGTTGCACCTCTCAGTCTGGCCATTAGACTGAGGGTGGTATCCCGAGGACAGGCTGGCAGATGCACCGATTGCCCGACAGAAACCCTTCCAGACCTGCGAAACAAATTGGGGGCCTCTGTCAGAAACAATGTCCACAGGGATGCCGTGGAGGCGAAAAACGTGCTCTGTTATCAGGTGGGCTGTCTCCATTGCAGAGGGAAGTTTCAACAAAGGAACAAAGTGGGCGGACTTAGAAAAACGATCAACAATCGTGCAAATAGTGGTATAACCATTGGAAATCGGCAAACCAGTGACGAAATCGAGGGCGATGTGCGACCAGGGCCGGCCGGGGACGGGAAGGGGCAATAACAGTCCTGCCGGAGGTTGGTTGCTGTGCTTGCTCCGTGCACAGGTGGGACAAGCCGCGATGAAGTCCCTGACATCCCTCTCCAAGTTGGGCCACCAAAAATGGGTCCTGATGAGTTGCAACATCCGACGGACACCTGGGTGACAAGAGAACTTGGCAGAATGTATCCAGTGGAGTACCTTACTGATGGCAGCCGGAGGAACAAATCTCTTATCTCTGGGGCCAGTACCCGGGTCGGGTTCAGTCTGCTGTGCGTCCCGAATCACGGTGTCTATCTCCCATGTCATGACGCCCACCGTGCAGGATGGGGGAAGGATGTTTGTGGGGATGTCGAGGTCCTCTGCCGTAGCAAACTGCCGTGAGAGGGCGTCCGGCTTCACGTTGCGTGTTCCTGGAATATACGAGACAGAAAAATTGAATCTGGCAAAGAACAGCGACCAACGAGCTTGTCGAGCATTGAGTCTCTTAGCGTTCTGTAGGTACGCCAGATTCTTATGGTCAGTAAGAACCACAAATGGAGTTTCAGCACCCTCCAGCCAATGACGCCACTCCTCCAATGCCATTTTGATGGCCAGCAGCTCCCTATCCCCAACATCATAGTTACGTTCAGCAGGTGAGAGGCGTCGAGAAAAGAAAGCGCAGGGATGAAGCTTGCTATCCTCCACTGACCTCTGGGAAAGAACAGCCCCCACCCCAGATTCGGAGGCATCCACCTCCACCACGAACTGTCTGTTGACGTCAGGGTGAGACAGAATAGGAGCCGTAGAAAACAAAGTCTTAAGGCCAGTGAAGGCTCCCTCAGCTTCTGGAGACCAGTCGAACTTCCGGAGGGAGGAAGTCAGTTGAGTCAATGGAGTAGCAACCTTGCTATAATCCCTTATGAACCGTCGGTAAAAGTTAGAAAACCCCAGGAAACGTTGAAGCTCTTTCCGTGTAGTCGGAGTAGGCCAGTCCATCACCGCCTTTATCTTCGCTGGGTCTGACCTTACCTGTCCTCTCTCAAATATGAACCCCAAGAAGGAGACAGTAGACACATGGAACTCGCATTTTTCAGCCTTGACATAGAGATGGTTCTCCAGTAGACGCTGTAAAACAGATTGTACATGATGAACGTGTTGTCCCTGATTTTTGGAGAAAATCAGAATGTCGTCAAGGTAGACGAAGACGAACACACCGAGGAAATCCCGAAGCACATCATTTACCAGTGTCTGAAATATGGCCGGGGCGTTTGTCAAGCCAAAAGGCATGACCAAGTATTCAAAATGGCCCATGGGAGTCTTGAAGGCGGTCTTCCATTCATCGCCCTGACGTACGCGTACAAGGTGGTATGCATTTCTAAGATCCAATTTTGAAAACATCGTCGCCCCTCGAAGTTGCTCATAGACAGAGTCGATTAGTGGAAGAGGGTACTTGTTTTTAACAGTGATTTGATTGAGTCCCCGATAGTCAATACATGGTCGCAAAGATTTATCCTTCTTTGCCACAAAAAAGAAACCAGCACCCAGAGGAGATGTGGATGGACGGATTATGCCACTCTTTAATGAAGTCTCGATGTATTCTGTCATTGTTGTCCTTTCAGGACCAGAGATGTTGTACAGCCGGCTAGATGGTAGCGGGGCACCGGGTATCAGTTCAATGGTGCAATCATATGGCCTGTGGGGTGGTAATGACAAAGCTTTTTGTTTACTGAATACTGGTGCCAAAGAGTGGTAAACTTCAGGAACAATGGATAAATCAATGGGTTCACTGAGAGTTTGTTTGATGGGACTAGGAGTCATGGCAGAGCGAAGGCATTCAGCTGAGCACCTCACTCCCCAACTGTCAACACGACCCTCCTCCCAATTAATCTGAGGGTTGTGTAACCTGAGCCAAGGGTAACCCAAAATGATGGGTGACCCAGGAGAGTCGATAATGAAAAATTCACCCAATTCTTGGTGGTTGCCAGATACCACAAACCTAATTTTTATTGTTTTGTGTGAGATTGTAGAAATGTTTAGACCAGTGAGGGCGGAAACTGAGAAGTCTTGCTCCAATTTCAGGGACTGGATCTGGAGTTCGTCCACCAAGCTTTGACTGATCAGATTCTGTTCAGCACCCGAGTCGATCAGGGCCTGAACAGGGAAAGTAACAGTATTAATACAAAGAGTCACGGGCAGTTTCAAATAACTCACAGGAGTGTTAGAAATAGTACCCACCAGTATCTCCTGTTTAACTGGTGGGCTTAATCTTTTACCCGCAGGAAACAGGCAGATAATGTGTGTCCCTTCTTCCCACAATAAAGACAAGCCTTGTTTTGGATGCGGCGGCGTCGCTCCTCCGGAGTTAGCCGAGTGTGTCCGATCTGCATCGGCTCGGGTTTGGAGGATGACGTCACGGGGACCGGTAGAATCCTTCCGTGTGGCAAGTGCTCATGGGAATTGTAGTTCTCTTCTATCTGACGCTCTCGTGCCCTGTTGTCAGCTCTAATCGCTAAAGCTACAGCTCCATCTAAGTCAACAGGCAATTCACTCGTGAATATTTGATCCTTAATGTTGCTATTGAGCGAGTTAAGAAAAGCACTACGTAATGCCTTCTCACCCCAACCGGATTCCTCCGCGAGAATGCGGAAGCGAATGGAAAACTTTGCTACGGTGTCTTTTCCCTGCCGGACTGAAAACAGTTTCTGAGCGGCTTCTTCTTGGAGTAAAGGATAATCAAATACCTTGAGGAAGTCTCTGATGAAATCAGCAAAAGGCAAAGCCTGGATCGGACGTCGGTGGAGGTAAGCGTTGACCCACTGAAGTGCTTCACCCTTCAGAGCGGCGACTATATATGATATACGAGAAGAGTCAGAGGAGTACGTTACCGAAGCACGGTTGAACGCCAGATTGCACTGAAGCAGAAAGCCCCCACACTTTCTTGTGTCACCCTCAAACAACTCTGAAGGCTTGATATCAGGTTCTTTGACATGTTGAATGTGTCCGGTTCCTGTGGGGTCCATGGTTTTAGGCTGTTTGGGAGAAAAAGAGGGATTATTGTTTGTCCTTTGTTGGAGAGAAAAAACCATACTACCTAGTTTAAGGAGATTATCCTGCATTATTTCTTGCTGTTTCAGAACCTGTTGTAAGGCCAGAGTTAGAGAGTCTCTCCCCTGACTACCTGGTTGAAGTGGTTCTTCCCCAGTCGTGCCAGAGGGGTCAGTTTGGCTGGGACAAACTATCATGGTGTCGTTTGTAGGACCCCGAAGTGGCAGACCGAGAAAGAGTACACAACAACCAGGAATACAAAAATAAGTGTTCTTTATTTACAGGTGCAGTTGGAGGGAAAAAGTTGTAGTTTTCATGAGAAAGAACCAGAGGAGAGTTGAGGTCCTGGTTTCAATGATGAGATGGTGTAGGTGAGGAGCGGTGGAGAGAGGAACAGGTAGACCCAGTACTTGTAGAACCGCTGATGAGACTGGACTCTTGGTGTTTCTGCAGGTGCACCCGAAGGTGCTGGAAGAAGCCCGTGGAAGGACTTCAGAGAAGCAGGACATGGAAGTCCCAAAGGCAGAAGTTGTCCCAGCACTGAAGAGGTGTCCAGCTGCTGCTTAAGTAGGCCACCAGACCAGTCCTCATCAGGCAGCAACAGGTGGGTCTCATCAGGACAATTAGAAATGTGCTGTGAAGAGAGTGGGAGAGACAAACACAGGGAGAAAACCAGGAACCCTACACATAGACCTTCCACTATGGAAATGAAAAATCCCTCCTTTATTTTGTTAAACCAGCCAGTAGCCATTAAGGAGGTGGACAGACTCCGCCCTCCATGTAAAGTCTTACTTTCCGTTTTGACTGTAGTGCAAAGAGGGACCACTAACTCAACAACTGGTTTTCTCCTCTGGAAGAAGCTGGAAATGTGGTGGTCATTGTGTCAATTAGACCTACGTTTCTCAGCAGAGTTACAGTAAAGCCTTGCTGTGACTCACTCACTCATTTCTGAAAGAATTTGTTTTCTGGGAGTTTTATTTTGAAACTCAGTCAGGAGTTCACCTTGTTTCCTGCCGAGAGAGGCGAGTTTCCTTGTATCGTGGAATCAGCACACGGCTGTTGGACAAAACAATCTATTGAGTGTGTCCAGATACTTCTCAACTCTTATCTACAGAGACGAAGCATCAACAGGTAACGAGTCGTGGATGTGGGCTGAGCGTGCGGGAGTCCAGCTGTAACTCGTGTCGGGTAAAGTGTCACCCTGTCATTTCAAAATAATTAACTTCCGTTAAACTTAACTTTCATTTCATCCTATTTCTTCCTCCTTATTCCTATTTTTCATAAGCCATTAATCTTTTAAATCACAGGAAGCTCCGACATTGAGTGACTAATGAGCTTCTGAGGATACTTTCTCTGGAAAAACTGACCTACACCTTACGGGATGAAAGTGAGAGATTTGTTTGAATATGGAAACCACTCCTGGACAGACTGGATCCCACAGGCCTCAACTTTACATAGGGGATGACATGCTGCCTCATAATATTTTAATTATTAATATTACTATTGTTTCTATTTCTTTTCTTAGTTGATCTGTCTGTATTTTTTCTCTTTTGTTTTTATTTTATTTTAATGCTTTTTGGTTATTGTAGAACCTGCTGTGTGTTTACCTGTTTTATTGAAATTGTTTATGTTGGGAGGGAAAAAGAAAAAGTTGGGGTTTCTCTATACATATATCCTATAATTAACAGATGTGTTTGTATTTGCTATGAGAGCCTCAATAAATTTGAAGAAAAAAAAACACACTTAAAAAACCCTGACACATCAACCACATCATTCACATACAAAATAAACAACTTTCGTCCCAACGTTGTTGCTCTTGGCCTGGTGGACCCCTTCTGTGGAGTGGATGTTCTGGCCGCAGCGCGCACACCAGCGCGTGCACACTATCCTGCCCAGCAGTGAAGCAGACGGCATGTCCCGCGGGGATGAAGAGTCTTCATCCAACACCTTCAGTGCGCACCCTGTGGACAGTGCACACGATACACACAGGGGCGTTTTCAGACAGCTCTACAGAGCGCACGCACAACTGCTGATGAATCAGAACTCCCACAAACATTTGAAACATAAGTTGTGACAGCCTGCTTGTTGCACAGAGCTGGCTGCACTATTTTTCTCTCTCTCTCTGCCCCTATTGTCCTTTCATGTTATGACACAGCTGTCTCTCATAGACTTACTTTATTTGTCAGCTGTTTCTAGTTGGTTCTTGTCAGGTTGATAAAGATGGCAGTTATTTCCAGACTGTGAGAGCAGCAGCTGCATCCATCCAACAGACACTTATAAAAGTAATTAAAATAAATCTGAGTCTGTTAAACCCTCATGTTTTTGATGTACCAGGGTGGATACTTCATTTATGGAATTGATTAAAAAATCCAGTAAAATACTATAAATAAACGTCTGCTCATGCTCCTGCCGCTCCAACAAGTCAACACAGCAGTGCCGGAAGCCGGTGACGTCATCGAGTCAAAAGTTTGTTTGTAAGTTTTAGAATTAACCAAAACTTAAAATGACAACAACAAAAAACCTAATTATTTGCACTTCCTTATGGAAAATAAATTAACTTTAAATGTGATGTTTATTCAGAGCAGATGATAAAACTGATTCCTGGTTCTGCCTCTGAGAGATTTTCATCTATTTTTTACTTTTATTTAACCAGGCAAATCCCATTGAGGTCACAGATCTTTTGTATGGGAGGCCTGAGCCTGAAGGCAGACTAACATGCATGTATTTGGTCTCATTCTTATTCAATTTCAGTTTTTTCGAATCTTCTCGCAGCTCCCGAGTAGATTGCATAATCACACATGAAGTTCTAGTGCATTTTTGGTCTGAGGTAAGAAACTGGAGTACACAAAGAAAACCCACACAAGCACGAAAAGAACATGCAAACTCCACACAGAAAGACCCCAGGTCCAACTGTGGATTGAACCCAGGACCTTCTTTCTGTGAGGCAACAGTGTTAACCACTGAGTCGTCATGCTGCCATCATGACCTGTAAGTCTATTTATTATTTTCTGTAATGTTGTGATTTATGTGCATTAATACTGAAATTGTTTATGGGGCCTTATGTAATTATTTTGTATAGTCACAGCTCAAACTGTGGGGGCAATTTATGTGGGAGCCATTGACGGCCTTTTGAACTCCGAGGAAAAATCATGGGCACTTTTTTGAGGGGGAGAAGAGATTTGAATTTATTTGTTTATGGACTGCGAAAATACAAACCTGATGCATGTTGTTTTGTGGACATTGAAAAAATACAAAAACTGAAAATTTTATTGTTGTTGGTCTTATGTGTGAAAAGAATTGTTTGTCATTCTCTGTAACAAAGTCTGCAGTGTATTTTCTCTTTTTCATTCAACTTTTATTTAGACAGGTTAATCCCATTGAGCCTCGAGGACTCATTTACAAGAGAGACCTGAGTGAGTGACACACACACACACACACACACACACACACACACACACATATATATATACATACAATATAGATAGATAGATAGATAGATAGATAGATAGATAGATAGATAGATAGATAGATAGATAGATAGATAGATAGATAGATAGATAGATAGATAGATAACTTTATTACAGACTCAGAGTCCAACCTACATAAGAGACAACAAACATGATAAAATAAAATACAAAATACAAATAAAAAAATTACAAAAATTATAAAATAAAATAAAAAGAACAATAGAAAAAGTACCTAACCGTTCAGGAGGCAATCATACCAATGTCTCCAAAGCACAGATGAATATTTCACTGCACTATATTTGACATTAGTCAACAGTAGAATAATTCTATTATTAGACTTATGTAAACGACAAATAAATTTATACATAAAATTTCTTAAAACCGCCATCAAAGTGCTGACGCGAGCAGATACAACTCACAATGGATAAAATATACAGTGAAATGAACAAATACATTAGAACATGACAACATACGAAGACTCAGAAGCTAAAATATATAATGTTGAAAATGTGATTGATGCAAATTTTTTTCCTGTAATAAAAGATAGCGAATATTATAATGAAGAGCAGTTTAATGACATCAATATATCAAATGGAGTTCTCTCCATTATTCACTTTAATAGCAGAAGTATAAATGCAAACATATCCAAAATAACAGATTACTTAAAACAATTAAATAGAACTTTTACGATAATAGCGCTGTCAGAGACATGGCTTAATGATGATAACACAAGTAATATTCACATCGAGGGGTATGAATTATATCATATGAACAGAAATAATAAAAGAGGTGGTGGTGTCGCACTATTTGTCAATAATGAAATAAAATGTAAATTAAATAATGAAATGTCAATAATAGTTGATAATATTATGGAAATGATAACAATAGAAATTATAAACAAAAACGATAAAAACATAATAATAAGTTGTGTATATAGATCACCAGGAGCAAATATAGAAATATTCACTGATAAAATCTTGGAACTAATGGAGAAGAGTTTTAATAAAAATATTTTTTTGTGTGGAGACTTTAACATTGATATGGGAAATAAAACAGATTCAAATAACATAAGCACATTTATAAACTCAATGTACAGTTTAAATATGTATCCATTGATATCAAAGCCAACAAGAATTACAACTCATAGTGCCACAATAATTGATAATATTTTCACAAATATAACAAATGGGGATGTGATAGGTGGTATCTTAACGACCGACTTAAGTGATCATTTACCAGTTTTCACAATCTTTAAAAATGATCAAAATATCACAAAAGCAGTCACAACGAAGAAAAAAATCATAAACACATCAAAAAAAGTTTTGGAAAAATTGAAAGAGGATCTGGATAAACAATATATATATACATACATATACAGTATATATATATATAAATATAAGTATATATATATATATATACATACATATACAGTATATATATATATATAAATATATAAGTATATATATATATATTTGCAGGTCGCTTTCGTAAATGAGCCCATGAGGCTCAATAAGATTTACCTGACTAAATAAAGGTTGAATAAATGATTCATTAAATTAAAATTATATTATAAATAAAATTATATTCTTAAAAATCATTGTGATTAAATTTGAAAGTACAAATGCTGGCATTCAATCAGCACATACAGTACATGCAGGACACTGGCTGATTTAAAATGACAGCAAGACTTTTAGTTGTGTATTTACAGTAGTCCTTCACTATCTCACGGTTCGTTTTCAGGACTCGCTTTATCGCGGTTTTTCAAAGTAAGATTGGACATGACACACAATTGGCTGATTGATGGATGAGCAGCACGATTGGTAAGGAATTAGCACCTGCTGCACCTGTGTGCAGCCCACAGCTGCAAGAGAAGCTTCCTCCTGCAGCGTGTCATATCTCCGCTCTGCAGCAGAGAAGCGGGCGTGGCCGAGAGCACTGGCAGATGACAGAGACCAGAGATCATGACATTCTGTGCTCTCATCCCTAGTCAAATTGTATTTATGATACAGTATACTGTATACATGACCCCACGGTCATCATGACATTCTGTGCAGAATATTGCAAGAGTTTAAAACGCTTTAATACTGTATGTGTGTGTATATATGCATATACTGTATATATATACTAAAATAATCTACTTACTACAGTACTTGTACTACTACCGTATTTTCCGCTCTATAATTCGCACCGCTCTATAAGTCGCATTGTCCAATTATTGGCAATAAATTTTTAAAATCCATAAACGTGTCGCACCTCTCTATAAGTCGCATCTATTATGCGTCACCGCTGACGCGTCGCGTATGTTACGCGTCACCGCTGACAACCCGAAATGTGGGCCGGTGGTTTGCCCTGCTGCAAATGGCTGCCACACAGAATGACTTTAACAAGATTAACACGGTAAAAACAATTTTTTGTTTGCTGAAAATTATAGCAAAGCTGAACTTTTCCTTAATAAATGCACGTAATTGTCAAATCAGCTGGATTTAAAAAGTAGTTTCGCTAGGTGCACCGCACGGGTGGGACCGCAGTATTCTCTTTAAAATTTAGCAAGATAAACACTTTAAAATATATATTTGTTAGCTGACATTATAGCAAAAGTGTTTCTGAGCTTAACCATTCCTTAATAAATTCACATAATGGTCAAATCTGCATTTAAATTGTTTCGCTTCGACGTCTTCCAAACCGACGCGAAAATAAATTATAAATAAATCGAATTTTAGCTCAAAAATCTCATACAGCTAACAGTTTGTAAATGCCCATCTAGTGATTACTTTCTGTAAGTTTGATCAAAATCTGTCCTGTAGTTCATGAGTTAGATAAATAGTACCCGTTTACGGTAAATACGGAGCTATAAGCTAACATCTACCAAGCTAAAACGTTGAATTTGAGCTCTAAACATCTCCTACAGCTAACAGTTTGTAAATGTCCACCCAGTAATTACTTTCTGTAAGTTTCAACAAAATCTGTCCTGTGGTTTAGTAGTTCATACCACCAGAGCAGGAGGCTGGGCTGCGACAGAGTAATGGTACATCCAGACCGAACAGCGTTTCAACTTCCAAAAAGCTCGTCACGCACGCAAGTGGACGCACTTGGTGTCCAGACCTGAACGTGAAACTGCGGCGGGGTGTGTGGGAGGAGCTTACCGGTATACCGAGTCCTCACTGCACTCCGCCAGGCGAGGAGCTTTTTATTTCTGTCTCTGTGGAGCAGACTTGACTGGTCGTGAAGGACTTGTCGCGAACACACAGCTACAATGAGTTTCTCTTCCATAGTACACGACCTCGCGGGTCTTTTCTGTGTCCCACAAACAATACGTCACATAGTTGCGCAATACCCCCGCCCCCTCGTTTCCGCGTCACATAGGGACTCTCCCCCTCTCTTCTCCCCCCGACTCTCCCCAACCAATCAGGGAGAGTTGAACGGCGTTTGAAAGTTTGAACGGCGAAATCTTCAGCATGGTCAAGGCGTGCTTTGGAGGCTGACGCGGGTTCACGTGCACGGAAAAACACTTTCCAGCATGCTCAACACGCACGTGACGTGACGCCCGACGCCAAGACGTGGCTGGAAGCGCGTCCCCCATTGACTTTGCATGTAAGCTGGACACTCCTGCCGTTGAAACGCTGTTAGGTGTAAATGCACCATAAGTACGACCAGAGGAGCCTGCCGTTGGACACATGAGCTGGGAATGGTCGGTGTGTACCCTAGCAAACAAAAGTGGTACTGCACCATTTTTGCCTAAATGAAAAACGGTCATATCTGAGCCAAAAATTGGTCTAGAAATATGGGAAAAAATCCATAAACATGTCGCACTGCTCAATAAGTCGCTGGGCATGCAAATTAGGCAAAAAGGTGCGACTTATAGAGCGGAAAATACAGTATTTCTACTTTGTGGTTTTTCACTTTGTGGGACTTCAGGTACGGATCCCCCAAAATAAACGAGGGACTACTGTAATGGACTTTTTTTCTAACCTAGCAATAGGCAGAGCTATGACAACATAAAAATGTTGCTACAGTCCAATTTTTCTGCTTGATATATCAGTAACACAAGATAACCTAACAAGGGTTGAGCTAACAGTTAGCCAATACTCTTAGTTCATAACTTGCACACTAAACAGCCCGTCACTCTAACAAATGGAACTAACCTCTGATATTAAACCTGGTTTATTACACTGTACAATCCTTTAAAATGTTTTACTCTGCATTTCAAATAGAGCCGGTCCTGATGTCTCTAAAAGAGGGTTACAACCGTCCAAACCAGCTGGTGTTCAAGGCCCCGGTGAAGGAAAAGACGAGTGCAGTAGTCAATGAAATCGACCTGCTGGAGAACGTACCGCC